>CAMOHE010031066.1:0-32694 GCA_946598075.1 Artocarpus hirsutus
CTATGCTGAGTATTTGATCTAGTCTTAATGCTTGTAAAAGTTTGCGCACCTTTTGCATGATTTGTGATTCAATTTGAGGCTGAGAAGCAATAATTAAATTAGACCATGATTGAATGCCATGAGATCATCATAGGATAGAGATATTTATGAGACTTGTGTAACACTGTGAATTTCTTGTGCTTAATGAATCTTGGTAAGTTTAGAGTTTCCACAGAGATGTAGGAAATTTGCTAACTAGGATAAATTATTAATGCTTGAGAAAGATTGATGACTGTCTTAGAGAAATTCGTTATCAGCATAGGAGTAAATATTAATTGAGTAAATTAAATAAATTGGATAGGATTAATTTGGTGAGTCGGAAACCCTAGAAGTCTTAAGCTATTGAATTCTTCCCTGTTAAAGTTGCAATTTATCAATCGTCATTAATTTAGTTTGTCTTACTTTTACCATTTTATCATTCCACTGTTTCCTATATTTCAATTGTTCAAATAGAATTAGAGTTAGAGTAATTTGGTACTTAGTGACAATTAGTCCTCGAGGGAACGATCCTTACTTTCACTTTATTACTTGTTAACGATACGTGCACTTGCGTTAGAAAATCCACAACATACAGATAGATAGATCGGATTCAAAGTTCAGATGGATGAGTCATATTTCAAGTTTGTGTGTGAATCCAACACCTTTGCCAAAATCGTCCATGCGGTGTTAGATTCTCTCACAAACTCGCCTTCTGTAACATCTCCTCATGTCTAAAAGGCTTCAATAGTATAAATATTACTGCAATATTTTTAGCCATCATATTTATCTTACAAGAAACTCTACTGACCCATCTAATTTTTTTGAAAGGAAATTTTAGGATGTTACATTTTATCAAGTTTCGTTAACTTAAAAAGGTGTTTGGTAAAAGTAATATTAATAAAAACTGTTAATTGTTATAGTACAAAGTTTTTATATGTTACAGTAATTAAAAAATAATCTCATATGTTACAATTTTTGGTTTAAAAATTTCAATTCTAACTACATTTTTCAAACACTAAAGTATGTTTTTTATTATTATTTTTTAATACAATATTTTCTTTTATTTTGACATATACGGAATCTTGAGGATAAATGAAAAAAATTAACTGAGGCCAATATTTGATTAGCAAGGTTCTTCCATTATTAGCGTGTGTTACCTCATTTTGAAAGTATTTAGTACTACAAATTTTAATCAGAGTTATTTATCTTTTTATACCCTTTTATTTTATATCTATTCAAACAATATATTTTTTATTTTTGATCTCATCAAATTTATATCTTCAGATTAGATTTAAAACATAAATTTATATTTTTACTCAATCAATCTTCAGTTTTGACTTAAGAAATTACCAAAATACTCTTAAATTAAAAAACAAGATTAGATGTAATATACAAATTTATACCTTTGCCAAATTAATTTTCAATTTGAACTTAAGAAATTATCAAAATACCCTCAAAATAAAAAATAAGAAAACTTCATAAACTTAAAAAAAAAAAAAAACTTTATACTAAGGTTTTTGCCTTCAAAAATATATAAAATACATTTAAAAATAAGTGTTTTTGTGTTTTTATTTTTGTTTTTTTTCTTCTTTTTTGAAAGTATTAGTTTTAGTTTTAGTTTTTTTTATATATATTTTATTTAAAGATAATTTAGTTATTTTAAAAGTGAAAATCAATTATTGACTGAGATAAAGTATATATTTGTATATTAAATATAATCTAAAGGTATACATTCGATGTGATCAAAAACCAAAAGTATAATTTTTTAATTAACCTAAAACAAAGAATACAGAAAGATAACCATCCCTTTTAATTATGGTTGTTTTAGTCAAGTGAAAATTACAAAATTTACCCTTTAAGAGAAATTAGACGCTAACTTTGTAATCTCAAGGATTACAAAAATGTATCTTTAGACACCTTTTAATTGATAATGATAGAATTAGAAAAGATGTCAAGTTTATCTTGACAAACCCTTTTTCTGCTTAACTATTTTAAGTTCATTTGAGGCGATCCTCATCTCTAATTTTGATTTAGTCTCACAATAGGAGTGGGATTTCCCTTTGGCAAGCTGAGAGATTACTTTTTCTAATTCCTAAGAACGTAAGATTTAACGTTGCATTTTACTTGAAGTTATGGGCGGACTTTTTAAAATTCTCTTTTTGATTAACAAGCCTTCCATAGTTAGGTTTTGCCATGTAATACTTGCGCTATATAGTAATAGACCAGTTGTATACATATTACAGGAAGAGACTCTGGAGGAATTTGTGGAGGGTGGAACTGATCCACTTACTGTATCGCTCTACCAAATGGATCTGGATAGAACCCATTTCTTATTGAGGTCATATCTTCGAATTCGTCTCCAGAAGGTAGCCATTGATGTCCCTTCATGTCTCTCTCTCTCTCTCTCTCTTGCGGGAATCAGGACCATGTTTTGTGTTAATTTGTACTGAAATCAAAATTCAGCAAAACCAACGTGGCCACAGCCACATTTGAGGATAACAAGATTAAAGATGTGGAAGTGAAGTCTGTATAGTTTAATCAAAATCTCTCTTCTCTCTTTTGCAGATTGAGAAATATATGTTCCATATCTTAAAGACAGATGAGCTTTCTAACCGTCTTTCTTACGAAGAGAAATTTTTTGCTGGAAGGTTGGAGCTTAGGTCTTTCATAAATATTGTTTTTAACAATAAAAGCACTGTGTTTATAATGTATTTTAATGGTGAATTTATGGCTGCAGATGTTGTGATGACTCAAAGATTCATCTTGAAGACAGTGTTCTCTAAAGATTACCCGATGATTATCAGTCCATACTCAATCAATCCATATTACGTGAAGAGATTGACATGGGTACTAAAATCATCTCCGCTCCCTTTGTTTTATTTGTTGCTAATCATAAGCCATGGTTTTGTTTTCACTCGCAATGTGTGTCGATGCCTGCACAAGCATGTTCTGTTTGTAAATTCAAAAATTTGTGTGATTTATTTATAACTCCTGTCGTGGTTCTTCAATTCTTTAATGTTCCTTCATTACTCTGATAAGCATCTTCTCGGTTCCAACTTCTAGTCGTGCATTTTTACTAATGCCTATGTACACTGATATTTTAAGCTCTAAATCTGATTAGTTCTTTCTTCTGCTTTCCTTTTCTGTGGATGCCGGAGAGGTCTAAGATTCATGTTGTACTTGATTAGAGAACTTATATTGTTTCTGTAACGACCCTCCCTACATGGCCATTACTTAATTTAAACATGTTCATAAACTTAAACTTTTACTTATCATAAAGTACTAAAATTTTAAAATAATATTTTTTTTTAAATGGATTCTCACCTATAGGATTCTCGTCATGAAACCTTAAAGGAAGCAGTAACTATTTTTCAAATCTTAATAACAAACGAATTCTTGATAACAAAGAATTCTCAACATATAACCTTAAAAGATATAATAATTATTTCTCAAAATTTAATTTCGTAAACCTAAAATAATAACATAAATTTCTCAAACATGATAATAACGTAATAATAATCATTACGTTTTAACATAATTATAATTTTAAAAGCTTAATCTTTTACATAACTCATAACATTAATTTCTTAAAACATAACCATAGTAATTTTCTTGAACTTATCTTTCTTTTCTTTCTCTCTTTTTTTTTTTAACATAAAAATAATTATTTAGCAACTATTACTTTAAAGAGATTTCTCAATTAAAATAAAACTATTTCCAAAACAATTTTAAATTAAATATTGAAATCAAAATCTCATTTAAATGCTCTTTAAAACTTACTTAAAAATTATTATATATTTTAATTATAATTTAACATGTTAAAAATAACATATTGATATCTTAAAAATTAATCTTTTTGAAACTTATCATAATAATAATTACTTGGAACTCGTTCACTTAAAACCGACATAATAATAATTTTTGAAACATATTCATCTAAACTTTCATAAAAGTAAATTCATAAAACATATTCATAAAATCATTTCTTATTTTAGCATAAAACTCATATAGGCATTTCTTTTTTAAATAAGCATATAACTTTCTTACTTAAAAATTTCACACATTTGTTGCATTGTTTATTGCAACATTTTTAATCCTTAAAATTTCTAGACCAAGGTTGCGTAATCACAATATTGGTTTTTAAAACATAATTATGTACGAAATTTATTTACTTAGTCATATGTATATAATTTCTTTTTGTAAAGTTAAACACACATAATTTCATAAAATAAGACATGTATAAATTCATAAAATAATTATGCCAAAATATTACATTGTATGTGTAGTATCTATTCCCATCTTCACCATTCGTTCGTCGCTCATCACTGCCCATCAAGTACCGCTGACAGGTTTCTTGCCTAAGCATGAACATACTTAACTGAGCTTTCACTCAGCAAGTAGGAAATTAGTCTCGCAAAACACAATTAAAAAATTATTTTAATAAAAAATATGCATGAGCATTTTATGCTTGCTTATCAACCTGTTTTATGCTTAATTATTTAAGCTATATCTTATTTTCTTACTTTGGGCATGAGCGATTGTACCTGTTGCTCGTGAGTCTTGAGAAGTTAGAGTTCGCGAGGTCCCAACAACACCAAGATCATTCATTACTTTAACATGGAGCTTCACTGTGGGTCGGGAGATTAGTACGACACCCTTAACTTGTTTTATAAGTTTCACTTGTCTTATTGTGTGTATGCAGTATGACTTATCACTACATGACATCACAATTTCGTAATTCATGAATCGTAAATCATAATCATATTTAACTTGAAGGTGGTTTAACAATATCATTTAAATATTGCATACATCACTCATTAATCACAATATCATCATCATAGCATATCACATCATGTCATAACATAACATATCACATCATAATATAAATCAGTGTACAAATCACCGATCATGCATTTTTGTAAATTTTTATAAAAATATTTAAATCATTTTATTTTTAAAACTATTCATACTGTAGGCGAGATTCCTACTTACTTGGACTCCGAGCTAAGCAGGTCCAGTTGTATCTTGCTGTATCCATAGTCTGTGCAGCATCCTTAGCAGTGCTCCTCGAGTGACTATGGATGGCTAGTAATACTCCATGGAGATTTATTACTGCTTAAAACATCATTTTGGACTCCGTTACTGTAGTTTGAGTTCCCTCGATCTGCATGCAATCAGTACCAGATGATTTCACCGAAGTGGAATTAGCTCGAACAGAGGTCACCATCGCATTCAGAGCATTGAACGAGTTGAGAGGAGGTCTTGAATCATCGATCAGAGGTCCGAATCATAAATCCCAATTTCACCGTTGATCGACCGTTGACCGACTCTAACCGGCGTTGACTGGACTCTGTTGGCAGTTGGGCTCAAGCCTATCTCCCTTAAATCAACCCTTCTGAGTCCAATGGCAGTGCCAATTTTGTCTAATTCAGCCTCTAACATAGTAGATTGAAGCCCGATGTTGGCGGCAAAATCAAGACTCCGATCATGGCTTTCCGACAAAGCTACTGTGAAATTAAGTTGGGGCTTTCCTTCGTCGGTGTCCTCTAAGCATTTTGCCTTTATTGGCACCTCTCAACACAGTGTGGAACAGCGATTTCGTGGTGCTCGTGATGGTCCACAGTGGCGTTGGCCGTTTTCCATCACCGGCGATGCTTTCCATGCAATTGGGCGTTGCTTTTCATTCTTCTTGATCCTTTGAAGGTGTTCATGCCTTCATTTTGAAACGAAATGCCCTGAAACGACCAACTCGATCTCACCTACAGCAGCAGCAATGAGGATCTCTGACCTCCGAACAGTAGCTGGGCTAAGGAGAAATTGAGTGAGGGGTTTTACTCCCTATCACTATCTAAACTGAATAGGGGCGACAATGTACTATGCTGTCACCAACGACGAAAATGGGAGAATTCCATCGAGGCCTTCCGGCGAGAATTGTACCATAATATAGGTGCCATTCTCTTTGTCTCTTCGATCTGAGTCCATTGACTCCAAGATCGTGTCAAATGGTGGTTGGATGGCGAAGAAATTATGTCAAAAAGATGACATGTTTTTGCGGCTTCAGTTGGCACATACGGGAGGCTCCAGCAGTGTTGTGGGCGACACGGCACACCATTGGACTCAGCTCATCAAGAGCTTTCCATTGGTATAGGAGGTGTTGAAAATGGAGGCCGGATCTTAGACTGAGTTTGAGGAGAGAGAAACTGGAGGGAGAGAAAGTAGAGAGAGAAGAGGGAGCTGATTTGATTGGCTAGAAATTTTTTTTTGCTGCATTTTTTTTCATGTATTTATAGACTATTTTGTGGTCTACATAGTCTAAACTATGTAGTATCGGGTAGATCAAATTTGATCCGTAACTTTAGATTTCTATAAACATAGTTACACTTTTAAAAACTGTAATTTATTTGCACTCTAAAGATAATCACATAAATGTCTAATTCTCTTATTGTATTATTGTGTTACTAAAATATTCATATTGACATAAAAATCATTTTCATAAGTTCATCCATACTATATGGATTTTATGATTTAATTTTGAAACAATAAACTTTGATACATTTGTCTTTGGAACCAATGATTAACTATTTTCACAACTATATCTATATTTATACATGTTTGTGTGTGTATATATATACATATGTATGTATGTATCCTAAGAAAAATATTATGTATTCAAAACTTTGCTCAATATAAGTATTATTATTATTTTTAACTTTTAAAAACTTTAAAATATAATTTAAAACATATATTTTCGTTAAAAATTTTCATATTGTAAACTTCAAATTTTATTATAAAAACATTAGTTGTAATTTTATAAACATTTTGTAAATTAAATTGACTATCTAAAAGTCAATTTAATTTAAAATTCTAAACTTAGAACAATTTCATGCTTTACGAATATAACCCAAACTATTTTTAGTAAAAATTCGTTTATAGATGCACATCCAATCTATGATATTTCTAAACTTTCCTTAATCACTTTATGGGTTGACATTTGTCCATTTGTGCTTGCCTTAAAGGCCCATGTAATCTTTGTGAATTCCATTAGCGTTCTTATAATAATAATAATAATAATTAATATTACTCTTATAAATTTTACGCAGTTCTTTACACTTGTAAGCAACTAACTATGAATGTATAGAACATCGTGCATTCTTGTTATGCCTTGTGGTCTCATAGAAAAATCGAGGTCAAACTTGCTTATTTAAGCCTTATGCTCACCATGTCTCAAATTATGGTTCTGAGCTCATGATCATCATTGATCTAGGTTTCTTTTACTGAACTAATAACATATAGAAATTTCCATGTAATCATAGTAAGTTGAAAATTTCACTTTTTTGCCAAATAACATCACCTCTTTGGCTCCTGCATGAAATTAATGAATCATGAACTTTTAATTTAGCACATTAAACAATTATTTCAATGCACTATCATACATTACACTATTACATGTTTCATAAATAAAGTACATAAATTTGTACATTCATAACATTATTTATTTTTAAGGTCTTGAAGGTCTTACAGCTATCAAGACCTTCAAATTTACGTGTTAATAAATTTTAAACTTGTACTTTCTTAAATACTTAGCTGAGTAATTATAAAAAAAATCCTTAATTAATCATGTTTATTAATTTTTTAGATTTTTCCGGTCATTACAATTTCTTTTAATATATGGTTCCCCGGACCCCAATCGATAATTAGGGTGTATAATTTGGAGGGTTCTCTCTTTCGAGTATAGCATTTCATTGTCTCTGAAAGACAAGCAGATGCATGAATAGACCGATGTGAATTTAAGTTATGCAAAGTGTGCATAATATTTATAAGATAATAGTCTGATCTGAAATGGAATTTGTTAATAGAAAATCAGAGTGTGCGATTGCCATGCCTGTTTATCATCTTTTTTTATAAATGGGAATGCACATTCGGGACTCAGTTATCTGAATTACACTTTCCAATGTTTGGTTTTTAATTCTATTCTTTGAGGTTGAACCTTGAATGTTATTTATTACAATGTGGATTTTGGTACCAAATCCGCAATTGGACAGATTTGTGGTGGTGCGCAAGACCAAATATTATGTTGGACATATTCAGCTCGAGGATGGTGATGATCGAAATCCAGATGACGGATACAAAGCCCTACAAATTTTACGTGATTAAATCCGGATATTGGAAACATTCACTCATTTCCACCTCAAGTAATTTTATCTTCCGTCATGTCTATAGAAAAGAAAAAAAATCCCATCTTTTGCTCAATCTTCATCAAATCATATAGATCATACCTATTGTGCTTGCTCTACTCCTCTTTTTCCCTGTCTGTTGGGATCTCCGGTTCTTAACACAACTTACTCCGTTTACTAACCGTATTCAAACTTTTTTTTTTCAGAGGGAATCAGAGCCCTCTGAAATGGAGCCTAATGTTATGTACGTTGTCCGTTACAAGCCAATTAAGAAGTTTGCAGAAGGGAAGATCGATTTGTAGTGACGATTCTATTCCAGACGTTCCAGGAAAATGGGAAAATGGATGCTGTTATTGTCATAGTAGGCCTTCTCTTTAACGTGTTACCAAAGCGGTTAAGAAATTGTGAATTGTGGATGTAATAGTGCTGATTTTCAGCCTTAGGATATGCAAAAGAACTTGTTCTTTGTCCTGTGAAGGATATAATTCTCCTATTTGGAAGGTTCTAGTGCAACTTGTAAGCATATTTTCTGTATCAAATATATACCTTTAAATGTGAGAGAAAGAGAAGAAGACAGCAAATAGGCATCTGTAACCAGTAACACATAAGTTCTCTAATTCTATATTATTGGAATAAAACAGCTCTTATCTTTTTCCTTTTTTTTTTTTTTGTGTTCTTTTTACTCTTTTTTTGTATGCCACAATTCATTGCAATTATATTTAGAAAATAAAATTAAAAAAGGGACAGAGACATTTTAATGTGAAGACAATTGTGGAAATCGACAGGACTATGATTTTTTTTCAATTTAATTTGTCAGGATTCAGGAACCAAACGTTGAATGCTTCGCCCAACTTCTGTGGACATTATATGGACTTTCATGGCTTAGTTTCATTGCATCTCTAAATTAACCATATTTGTTTTGCTTAATACTGCGTACAATTATAAATTTGCAAACAATACAATATATTCTTGTTTTACACGCGTGGCCAAAAGAGTTTTGTGGTGGCAAATGAACCCCATAATACACGCCAGTCTAGAAAGGGAAGAACCATCGTATACACGGAAGAAGAAAAACAGACACTTTGACTAACACCCCACAAAATTTCCCCTCCACTTTTCCTGGAAACTACCAACAAAATGAAAATCGTCATGTGAACTGTAGGAATTTATTATTTTTCATGTAGATCACAAAAAGAGGAGTCCAAGTCAATGATGGTAGGTGGTCTCTAGTCAAGACGATCAAAGGCCAGGATCTTAAGTAGGCGTCGGTAGGACACACCCTCGTTGTCATCACCACCACCCAATGCAATCATGTCCTTGATGTCTTCATCACTGGCCGAGAAGCCAGCCCATTCCATGTAACTCTTCAAGTCCTCATGGCTAAGCTTGCCGTCTCCATCCTTGTCCATAACCTTGAACACCTCCTCCATTACACTGCCGACGCCACCGCTGCTGCCACCTCCGCCGTTAAGAACCTTCTCGAACTCCTCGTACTCCACAAACCCATTTTTGTTGGAATCCGCCACCTTTATCATGGACCCAATGGAGCTCTCGTCGCAGTCGCTGCTCAAAAACCCCGTGTGGAATTCTCGGAGATCGTCCTGGCTTATCTTACCATCCCGGTCCACATCCAGGACGTCGAATGCTGACCGAAAACCAGACTCGACGACTGTGGCTTCAGATGTAGTGAGAATCCTATCTGAAGGACACATCGACGTTGTTATGAAATTACTGCTAGACTAAACCTTGAACAAACTACTCCTGTAAACAAGAGATGGATGGTGAAGGCCTAAAATGAAGAGCTTGTGAAATGGGGTGGTAGTACTTGAGGAGGGTATATATAGTGTGAGATTTTTCTGGGGGTGGGTCCCACAAGTTTGGACTAGTCCTCTTTGCTTGGAAAGCAAGCTGAATTACGCATGTAATGACGTAAGACGAATGCGTTTAATTAATGAACGGTCGAGCGGTCTTTGTTTAAGGTTTCTGTTTTGAGCTTTGTTTGTTTTCTTCTTGTTTCATTTTCGTCATTTTGGTGGATTCTTTCTGTTTTGTTGGGAACCGACTTTACCTCTAAACGTCCTTTTTCTTATTTTCGTGTTTTTTTTTTTTTTTTTTGGTTGAGTTTGGTCAGTTGATTCTTTCTCAAATATTAGACCCTTTGGAATTTGGATTGGAGTGCCAGAAATTTTGTGATTCAAACTCTATATATTTATCTCTGGTCATCAAGATTTGGTGGTGGTGCCAAGTATGGTTTGATTTTCTTGTTGCTGGCGTGGGCTCTTGAATGACAGGCTACCGGGTTCACGTGTGGTCAATTTGTAGCTCTTCGTATCACTCAATGCTTCTCCATTTTTCTAGAGTTATATGATGGGGACACTTTCAAGGGACTCGTTAAGTATACATTTGATTTAGGGGAAAAAAGGACTGCTCTATCGTGGAGCCCACTCGTTACATGTGGTGTGGTGTGTATATTTTGAAACCATTTAAAATCGTATTTTTTATAAAGATTTGATGGTTAAAAGATAGGTATCACTTATTGGTGTCTTTTTTGCTTCATACTAAAAAAGTTGTCTATATATTTTTTTAAAAAGAAAATTATAAACAAGGGAATGATATTTGAGACGGGATTAGACATGTAGGGTCTCATTATTTTGCTATTTTTTTCTCGAGAATAATTATACTCCTAAAGGATTGATTTGAAACGGGTAATGATTGATTGCATAATTGAGTTATCATTTGGAAAAAAATTATTGACAAAGGATTGATATTTGAAACTACTGCCAAGATATATATACGTTTTTATGGTTTAATTGTATAATCTATGCTGCCAAGTTACATATTCATTTCTTAAAAAAAATTATAGACAGGGGATAGATTAGTAGGGTCACATTATTTTTGCTATTTTTTTCTCGTTTAAAATAATTACACACTATTGGATCGAATTAGCAAGGGCAATTAGGAGGGGCTTGGCCTAGAACTCGAAACTTGGAGTTCTGTTTTGTTCGTTCGTTTGTTTTTATTTTCTTTTTTTTTTTAAGTTAGCCACTTTCATTGAATTGAACTATAATTAAATTTTCAAGATTTTTTAAAAATATTAAAAATTAAATTCATTATAGTATAAAATAAGAAATCATTATGATATTATTATGTAGTTAATATTTTTTTTGAAGGGATGTAATTCATATTATTCTTGCAATATTCTGAAAAAAAAAAGGGGTTAAGGAGACAATTGGCCCAATTACGTTTATTGAATTAAATATGACTCTAATTTGTAAAAATTCTACAAATGTTTCATAATGATATTATTAAAATTATTTATATGTAATTATATAATACAATATATAATATCATTAATATCATTAAGATAATTACTATATTATTAAGGATATTTTTAAGATATTTTAAATATTGTGTTAAATTTTAATTTCATAACAATAATTTGGACACGTATTGTAATTTTTTTTTTAAAAAAAAAAGAAATTAAAAATTCTTTTGGGTTTGGAGATCCTAGGCCTAGCAATTAGGCCATTCGACTTGACCCAACACAAGAGCCGGGCCCAACTTATGTAAGACAATCTTGTGATATCAGCAAAATCAGAAGGTCCTTTTCGTACTTTCATATTTCTCGTCTCACCCCCTACGCAAGAAAACCCTAATTCTAGTTTCCCAGTATTTAATCCTAAATCAGTCTTCGTCCTCCTTCAATGGATGTCCTCTCTTTCTGCATCTGCGTTTTATGAGTTTTTTGCTTCACTTTTCTCTTCTATTCCTCTTTAGAATCGAAAAGTTTGCCTCGTTTCTATAAATTAGACTTGATTTATGGTTTAATCTCAATCCATGATTTGAAGAAAAGAGGCGTAGATTTGTTTGCAGGGATGTTGAGTCACTTCGCCTTCGTGCTTCGTCAGGCCAGTGAATTATTATCCTGCAATATTTTTTCTTATGTTTTGTTCAATTTTCATTCAAAAGATTTAATTTTTTTTTATTTTTTGAAAATTATAATTTGTTTTTTGGGACGGAGGGGTCCTGTGATGGCATGGAATCTTTGAGACCTGATTCTCTGATTTGATGAAAACTACAAGCATTTTTGCTGAGGACTTCTTTTTGTTAATTAAGTTAGTATTGCTTTTGTTATGTTTTTTATTAATTAAAAGGAAAGATTGGGGCATTTTTTGGGGTGGCAAATTGCAAGAAGATGATGAACATGCACTGGGCTCTGAGCAGTTGGACTGCTTCATTTGCTGCACATTGCAGCCTAGAAAGCTATGTCTGATTTTCTGCATTACCCAATTCTCAACTTTTATAACTTTTCTTTCTTGAAAGGAAAAAAAAGGTTTCTTTGGACATTTCATCGTAGTAATTTTTATGCCTAGCAAGGGGGAAATTTTGATTCTTATGGATGAAAACCATACCAGAACAAGTATGGCCAATTTGAAGTATGATAAAGATGAAAGCTTTGAACATGACCTGGGCGTTTTACTAAACTAATCGCAAAATTCAAATTAAGTGTGAAACATAAATTCTTATCTTCAAGGAGAGGAAAAAAAAAGGCATTAATTGTTTTTGCTGATTATTATTGTTAACTTGAAATTAAAAAAAAAAAAGTTGGGATCATATTCTTACCAAAATAAATCCATTGCACCAGAAAAAAAGGGCTTGCAAAGGACCCAATGCAGGGTTGTAGTACGTCATCCGTGTCCAAATTGAAGTACATAGATGAGAAAAACCCCTGAAAAGAGTATATTCGAATTTATTTAAGTGATAGACGGAATAGCAGCAATTGCTGCCGCAGTTGCCAAAGAAAATTGTAAAATTATCCATCTTCCAAATTCCGAACCAGTCAACTCAATTTTTGCACTTATTTGGTATTATCAAATAGGGGTGGCTATGTCCAACCTTGGCTTAAGTATCCAAAAATTAAAAAAAAGCTTAACGGTGTTCGGCAAAACATTTTAAACTACAAAACATACATTACAACGTAGAGGTTTACAATATAGTATATATTTACTTTCAAGATAAAAAAACTTTAAACTTTCGTTTTAACTTATTAATATTAATTATAAACAGTATTATGTTATAATTCTTAAGCTTATTAATTCTAATTATAAACAGCATAAAACTTTTATATGTTATAATTCTTAAGCTTAAAACGTTAATTACAACTGATGTTTTAAAAAGTCCAACTATACACGATTTACACTATTAAGTTTGAACTCATTTCTTCACCCTGTACCATAGGCGCTCATAATTTTGAGATCATTTTACTTATATGAGTGCAATTACGTAAGTCTGCGTTAATGTTGCTGGCCATTCAAAGATGACAGCTCATTCGCATGGATGAAATTTTGATATCTCTACTCAAAATCTGTTTCGAGTAGAAATTGAATATGTAACAACAAGAGAAACGACTGCTTAAAATTGCTTAATCTGTGTAACACAGGTTGTGTTCCTATTTAATTCAATTATTTTAACATAGTTTTTCTTCTACGTTTCCTTCACAAAAAGGGGCATGAAACCTCAAAATTGAAGTGTGCTTGGTTGGCGAAATATTTAATTTGTTTTAAGTCAACGAACAGGAGATGAAAAGAAAATGACAACAAAATACACTATGAATCCGGCTATAAGAATCCCTCCATAGATGTAAGCTTGAGAAGACTGCACTGGGTATTTGTAGTGGATTTCACAACACCTCATTTTTTCCCTTTCGGTAAACAATACATGCTCTACATACCTGCATTTTTCCACCACAGTTCAAGAATTACTAACAAAGAAGAGGCAAACCACAGGAGAGACATGTTACGTGAAACATGCAAGTCGTGCGACTTACTGTTGTGTAAATAAGGAGCTTTGGAAGATTTCTGAGCTGTTCAAATGTGCGTCTTGTAAGCGATGATCGTACAACAGCGAAGACAAATCTACTAGTTGTTCCTCAAGATTCTGTTGAGCAATAAGTTATATAATATAAGCTTCAGGAGTGTCAATAAGTGTAACCACAAAAAATACTACAATTGGGAATAGCTTACGTCCAAGTATTTCTCCAAGCGATCTACCAATTCATGCGGAAAAGGTTCCGGCAATTGAGTGGTCTTCTTGTAAAACTTCTCCAACCACAGTTCAGTTGTTGACTTGTTCTTGTTGCCCTTCACTGGTTCCCCAAGCGGGGTTTTCAGATACTCTGCTGCAAAATTTTGTACGGCCTGCAAAGATATGCAGGAAAAGCCATGAGCAGCTAAACTTACAAATAATAAATTGCTAAAGGCAAGAAATCGATCACCTCTGATGTATCACGAATTCTGCGAAGAGTGGAATCTACACGTGCATATATTGTGTTCCTCTATCAACCAAAACGGGAACTGATGTCAGATACCATGATTAAACAGAATATCATGCACCAAATTTTATATGGGCAATAATTTTCTAAGGATGTCTGAAGTTGATAAATTTAATGATCATGCAAAAAATTTGAAATCAACAGATGCCTTACCAATGCAACATCTTGTAGCATTTGACTGACTTGAGTGGTATTAGAGAATGGTCCAAATGGATGACAACCAGCTGCCCAAAGCCAATTCACAACTGGCCTTTCATGCACATGAGAAGCCTTCTCATACGGTGCACTCAATCCACCCACAGCGGAAGCTAGTCCGGCTAATATATGGCGCTGCACCTGCGACGGAAAGGCGTACCTTCTCTCTGTTTCTGAAACATAGCTGTGAAAAACACATACACAATATTAAATACAAGATAGAAATCTGGATGCGGCAGAAAAAGAATAGAAAAGAAAAGTTAAAAAAAAAAAAAAGGGCATAAGGGACCCACTATCACGAAATGAAATGTTTAAAGTCGCAAAAATGTTGAAAGAATTTTAGAAGTCACAGACAAGCACAAAAAAGTAGTGCCCTATATTTAACCTCTACTATAAACCTCGGCAACATAATAAAATGTTAACTTGAGAAATAACTGCACAGAAGATTGATGTTTCATTTTCGGACTATTCTCTAAAGAATGATATTTTGTTTTTACAAGTGATTGCGACAATACTCCACTGAGAAATATCAGTATATGAAGATGGTGAACAAGAATAACATGGCTAGTGATGTCTGCCATTGCCAAAATGAAAGGTCTTCAGACAAAAAAGGGCAAGTGAATTTTGCTGAGAGACGAATTCATGGTGCAGTGCACATAACCAATTCTACAAATCAGCATCCCTCACCTTAAAGGTATTTTTTCATTTTGATGCTCAAGTACAATAACAACGTCCTTGCTAGTCCATACTAAACTTTCATCTTCCATCATAAGCTGCGGATCCACATCAGCCAATGATAGCACAAAGCTGCCGAAAGCCAAAAGTTAATATTTTCATTATTTGAGAATTCCCCATAGATAGTTTTCAAGTCAATAGTGTAATGGTAGTACATGTTTTAAATTACATGTTACAATCGACCGGTGGGATACTCACACTGGAATTACTCGGGTTCCATAAGTCCGGTATAAACTTCCCACTTTCTTTACTGTTTTCCTTTTCTTCTTGCTACGTTTTGAATCGTATGTAGCCCAAATAGGCTTATGCTTCAATATGGAATCACTAATACTGTCCGTATCATCCATCCAATCCTGGAGCACAAGAAAAACATATTAGGGCAATAACGACGAGGAGGGAAGAAATGCTTAAGAAATTAACTACAAAAAGTTTCTAAAACTCAGAAATGACATTAAACAGGGAATAATATTTCCTTCCCAACATTCTACAGAATGGTGTAATGGTCTATTACAGTATGAGCTCCAAAATGACCTGGCGGAGGAAAAATTTATTTGAAAGGGAAGGGTCAGCCATTTCAAGCAAACCAGCAGCAAGTACATCGGCTGAACGTTCCATTTCCTACAATTCACATTCCGGAGGAAATAAATAGAAGATAATACATAAATTAAAAAAAATCAGTTATGAATGCAAATCTCCTTGAGAATGTCAATAGACTAAACCTGTGTAATCAACGTGATCATGACATAACAATTTATTATAATTCATCTGTTAACTGAACTGAAATACAATGAGAGAGATAAAAGCTTTACGTCCTGAGTTGTGACAGTTCTACCTAATAAATATGGTCAAAGGTTGTCGTAGTAAAACATGAATGGGTCATAAAGGAGAATCCTTCATTAATCACTAAAAACTTCTAGAGAAATTAGGTTTAATGCATAGTGATACTAGAGAGGCTTCTTTTTTTTTTAAAAAAAAAAAGTCTGAAAGAAAGTACCCACTTCTTTAAGGAGAGCACCATCTAGATATGTCTTGGTATGGACATGGAAACGACCATCCTTCTTGGTTTCTTGAAGGGAATGCCCTCGCATGGCTTTTGCAACAGCAATAGCCAGCTTCTCATGGCGATGTAATGAATGTGAACCCCCAATAAGTACTACTTCTTGACTACCATGAACCATTTTTTTCACCTGAAGAAGATAGATCAATAATGTATCAAGGACTTGTTTCCATTATTTAGTACATTCTGCCTTAATTCATGGTAGGAAAGCGTCGAGAATTCAGTTTTGTCCAAAGGGAACAACTCACCTCTCCCTCAATCGCTTCCATATTTATACTGTAGTTGTGGCCTCTATCCATAATGTTGTATCTATTATGATTTTGCAGGACAATTATTGGTATGAGCAGCCTTGTTGCAAGATCAACAGTTTCAAATCTGAATCCCAGGAGTAAAAACATTATCAGAATTCACCAGCAAAACATTGTAAAGGTTTTCAATCAAAATGCATGCTTCGCATCAAACTATGGCCTGATTTCGATTGGAACGTATATGTTGTAATTAGGCATCCAAAACAGACACACACACACACACATATGGGAAAGGAAGACTATGAAATAGAGCAAATACCTCGCATCCGGAGCGACAACATGCTCCACTGTGGTGGATATCAATGAGGCAAGTTGTCCAGTGAAGATATCAGAAGTAATATGATCAGTGATCATAGCCAAACCTGTTGAAACCATCACATTCTGCAAACGCGGGAGTGTCCTAGGACTCACACTTCCCTCTTCAGTTTCAATCTTTCCGTATGTGCAGGGGCCTGCTGAGAGGTCAATTACAACAAATCTGAACAATATGGACACACAGTTAGGTCCAACAAACAAAGACCAAAAGAGCAAAACAGAGATTCCCATGTTGTATGTCAACATAGTCAAATAAATTTCATTAGCTCTAAAAGTAAGATTTTATCTAGCAGATCCAAAACTATGCAGCATGATTGAAATATACTTGTTTATTTAGTATACCTGCCAGAACCTAGCCATACTTGAGTCGCTCCACCTCCATTATATCGGTAACGATAGATATAGCCTCCTTCTTGTCCTTTTATGTCTTCCTCAGTTAGCTCGGAAAGTTTTCCGTACATGAAGCTGTCAAGATTAGTGTCATTTTTCCTAGGATCCATCCTTACCTGAAGAAGATGCAGAAAGATACGAGGTCAGCCATAAAGTTTTACTTTTCTTTTCCCCCTCACAAACCATAAAGATCCCAAATGATACCTTATCAAAATTGACAATAAATATTGCATTAGAAACAGGTCTGTCCATCTCTTCTGCTGAAGAGGCCATGTTATCCATGTCAAATATAAAGGAATATAACCTCTCAAATACCGGCTCAACAGCTGTTGCCTCAACCTCAAACAAAGGCACCTCTCTTCCAAAACCAGCCTATACATTTTGCACATAAATCCAAAACTCATTTAAAAATCAATACTTGCACCTCCCTAAAAAATAACGTAGCTTCCATAATAAAATGAATATTTGCAGCTACCTCTCTTGCTGTCCCAGCAGAAACCATATTATCTTTCATTGTCTTCTCAAGAGCTATCAGCTCTGGTTGCCCTGCCTGTAGTTTTGACAATAATGGTGCTAATCGATAAGTTTAACAAGAATTAAGCATAAACAATACTTGTTAGAAACAGTATGCTAACAAGTGAATTAAGCAACAGTTGTCAGAAAACAATGTTAGCAAGAAAATTGAGCATTCAAACAATGCTTGTTACAAAAAATACATTTACAAGAAAAAAAAAATCAATAAACACAAAATTAAGCATTAAACATACACAATACTTGTTTAATTTTTGTAAGCTTACAGGAAATGTATTAAAGACGATATGATGCTCAATGTCAAGAAGCTCGCCCGTCTCAAAACAAGAAGGCCTGTGTGATGGGAAGCTGACCCTTAAGAACTCTTCCAATTTGTGTGCATCTACAGTGTATCTATAACCACCATCACCATTGAAACCGATAAGAACTACATTTACTTCAAGAGGAACTTGGAAAGGAACCTGCATAGATGTTGAAATTGCATACGGATTATTAGACTTGAATCCTATCACCTCTATAAGAACATTAATTGATAAAATTTCTCATCTTGGATAAAGTCTTCACAACAATTCGCTAAAATAGTAAAAACTCTTGGGCATTAAATACCTAAAGTCCAATACTTCCTTAATTTGTTCTGTATTTCCTTAAATTCTTTTTCCAGCAGGTTTCTTGATCAAGCCTTGGACTAGAATCTTATCACCCCTAATAGAACATTGACGAGTATCATCAACATCAGACGATCGAGTTTCTCATGTTTTACTAATTTCATCATAATTATTAGCTAGAATGCCTCCAATAAACATGTCCAAACTTCAAATTCGCATCTTTTTCTGTGTTTCCCTATCCTTTTCATTCAGCTTTCTCGGCAGTCAAACGGCCTTAACTAGAATCCTATCACTAAACATTGATCAATCAAATTTCTCAATCTCCATCAATTCCATCGTAATTACTACTAGCTAGAATACCTCCAACACGAAAACCTAAAGTCCAAAGCTTCAAATTCATATCTTGTTCGGTATTTTCATCTTCATTTTCTTACGGTTTCTCACTAGCCAAACGGAACCTAGATTTGATCCGAAAACGAAAAGAGATTAATTTTTACTCCTTACCTCAGCTCGCGAATGCAACATTCGACGGACATCGGATCGGACGTTGTCTCGGACGTCGTGGAAGGCGCTGTGGTGCCACTGCGGGTGTCCCGGATCTCTCCTGAAAGCTTGAGGCGTTTTCGATTCCGACAATAACAAAAGCAAACTCAGCGCCAGAACCACGACGAACACCTTAAACGAAAAAGACGACCTTGAATTCGATTTCGCCGCCATGGCTGAAGAAGTAGCTACAGAGCTCTGTGGATTAGCTCGGAGATGGCGATTTTCAGGCGAAGACTTACGATTGAGAATTATCGGAAAAAAGATTTGGAAGAAATGGAGTGTGGAATTTTCATGGCGAACAAGACTGATGAGCCATCGGGGCTCGCAGGAACTCGGACTTCTCTAAGAAAGGAGAAGTCGTCACTCACTCGTCAGTTTTCGACTGGGAAAATACCCAATTCCGGTTTTCTCAAATTTACTACGAAATTCACAAATAGCCACTGAGTTCGTAAAATTGGGGCAAATAGAACAAGTAACACTAAATGATATTTTTAAAAAAAATTCTTTTAAAAATATTAAAATACATAATATTTTTAAACCATATATTATTTTTAAACACTTAAATTTTTAATTTTATTTTTTTTCTTATTTTTTTTTTATTTTTTTTTATTTTATCTTGTTACTTTGTGTTTCTCTCAAAATACTCTCTATTTTGAAGGGAATTTTAATAAATAAAAATTTATTTTTTATAAATATTATACATATTTATTTATGGGATAACACAGTGTGATATAATTTTTTTTTAAAGTATGATGTAAATAAAAACAATTTGTAAAAATGTAGCATAATATATAATTTTTTTCTTATTTTTTTTTTTATTTCCCTCCTCGTCTATTTGAGTCTGGATGTTTCCTTTTTTGCCATTGGGCTTGAACAAAGAAGGCCCAACCTAAAACGCTATTAAAACAGGATGGCAACGGCGTCGTTTTTCCCATCGCGAAAACCCTTTCTTCCTACCCTTTCTTCTTCTTACGGTTTTGAATCATGAATGAATATTCCCACACTGGAGGAAAGCAGAAAGCAGAAGAGAGACAAAGAAGACAGAGAGAGAATCTCCAATGGCGTCGACGACGACGAGAGTAGTTTGTAGGTTATCGTGCCGATTAAAGCGCTTAGCTTGCAATTCCAGCAAGAAATCTTTAGCTTCCGAGTTCTCTTCCCTCAAATCGCCTTCTCTTCTTACTGCTCCGATTCGTCGCACTTCAAGGTTAGATCTTTTTATGCTCTCTCACTTCCTGCTCTTTATCTCTTCTCTCCATTTCTGAGAAACTGAAGAAAATTCATCAACTTTTGAAGATTGTATTGTACCGAATTGGGAAAAAAAAGTTTGATTTCATTTTGTTGCACAGAAAAATCTCCACTTTTCTTTGTGTTTATTATAAAAAAAATGAACTTTAATTATTGTTGTTGTTACCTATTTTTTCGATTTATTTTGACCACGGTGGACTGTTAAAGATTTTATCTTTATTTGAAATTTTAAGGACTAAAATGCTAAAATTTCTCTTTCATGAATTGAAATGTGAAGCCAAATACTACATACATACATAATTTAGTTATCACATCTGTTGAGGGTTATAGTCTCCCCGTCGGATCCTAACAGGTCCCTCGAACGCGTCCCAGAAGTCTCTCTCGTATCCTCAAGAGAGTCTTAGGGTGTCCCAGGTATGGATTGGTACCTAGGATAGGCTCTTATTCAAGAGGATATGGATTCGATTCTTGAGGAAAGCGCTCCCACAGGAGACAAATCTGCGTGGAGGCTCAAGAGCAGCCTCCCTGCCAATACAGTCGAGGGATCCGCTAGGCTCCGACTGGGGGCGTAACCCTCAACAACATCTATGAGTTTTTGTTTTTATTTGTGTTGATTATACGGTTAAATTTCTTATTTTTAGTTTTATTTTATGATTAACTTTAATAATTGTACTTTTTATGGGGTTTATTGGATGAAATGGTCAGATTACCATTGCAATTGGGCAGTGTTGAGTCTTTGATGCCGTTGCATAGCGCAGTGGCTTCAGCAAGATTAATTTCGAGCTTGTCAACTGAATCCCAACACTGGGGATTGGTTCCTCAAGGTTTGTTCCTTTCGTTTGTATGTATATGTGTGTGTGTATACATACATACATATATATATATATATATATATATATAATGACTTGTTTGTGTATTTCGTAGCTGAACGATGACAGCTTTGGGCTAATATAAGCTCGCTAGTAAAACAAGTTTCATTATTTGAGAAGAAATGTTGGAACTTTTAGGAAATTAATTTTGGGAGTTGACTTTACAATTGTTAGTTTAGCTGATTTTTTGAGTACATTTGGAAACGCAGTTAGAACTAAAAGTTGGAACCAATTTACTATAGCATCTGAAAACTTTTCATTGTAGCCTACTTTTACTTTACATTGTAGCATTTGAGATCTTTACACTGTAGCAGTTGGAACTATATAGTTAAAATGACGTTGTCAAACGCCTTAGTTAAGTTTGATGGTGCTTTGTTGTTTCAAAATTCTTGGGGTTTTAGACGAGGCAAATTGATGAAGTTACTAAGCCTCCAATTCGGGTTACTTATGTAAGGAGAAGGAAGCAGAGAAAAGATCCAGAGATAAAGGATGGTGTGCATGGGCTGACATTGAAGGAGAGTGAGTCAAGTGCTGAGGTGGAGCTTTTCAGTAATGCTGAGAGAGGAATGTATGTTGAGGTGGATAGTGGACTGCCAGGGAAGACTGAATCACGTTAGGAGAATGACCTCCGAAGATTGTGGAAGGCTTGAAGGAAATGAGTGGAGGGAGAATGGTTAGTTAGTTAGCATTTGGGAAAGGAACTAGATACGGTTAGGGAAATGAGAATAAAGGGGAGAGAGTGGAAGGGAGGAGTAAGTTTTTTCTTGTCTTACAAATTGATATCAAACTTGGAGAGCAGAAGGACTCTCGAACAACCTTCCTATCCCTTGCTAGACTTATATGAGAATTGCACTGTTGATTTAATTTCCAATACTCCAGATTACCAATATTTTGTTTTAAGCTTTAGTTGCAGTTGTTGATCTGTGAGCCGATCGACTGGGCCTATCACAAATTTTCTTGAGTAAACAATGCAAACTTTTAGGAAGGAAGATCATGAACAGGGAGAGGAGAAAACAAACTAGATCAGAAGTGACCATGTTGATTACTTTAAGTCATTAGAGGGATGAGATCTTTGGATAAAAAGTTGAGGTTTTGAATAATTGCAAGAATGTAGGTGGTGGAACTAAGTAGCAACATGATATGTAAATTTCTTCTAAAAGCCCTTGAATAATATTTCACCAATCAATTATTTGCTTCTTTAATGGCCAAAATTGAAAAGGAAAACAATTTAGTCTCTTTCTCCCACTACTCCAAATCAAGACCATTGCATATTTTCTTCTAAAGTAGCATTCACTGAATCAACCATCAAGGATATGTGTAAACTAACGTTGAATACTTATACATAAGTTGTTTTTATTTCTCTCCAATCAAATCATAGTTTTCATGTTGTATCAAGTCGCTGTTCTAATGCATTTATTTTCGTTATATTGCAGGAATTTCAATGCCTTTATGACAGTCTCCTTATACGTAGAGTCGTCTTCTATTTGATGGCTTTGTGGGTTTCACATTGACATTTTGTTTTAGAGTGCCTCTGGAGGCTTGAGACTTAAACGGCTTATTTGGAATATGTATCTGTTATCTTTATTTTCCTCAATTTCTCTTTTTAGAGGTGCCAACAAAATTGTATTCCAAAACTGAGGTGCTCAAGAATAATGTACTTTTTAGCCTCAAGTTTCTTTCTATGGGGTCGATATATGTTACAAAACACTTTAGATGCCTTTTTTTATGTTTTTATTTTATTAACAATTGTGCATATTCTACACTACTAAAGATTTTTGGTTGGTCATTGAGAGTTCTTCCCAACATAAATTGTATTTTTGGGAATGATAAACCTGCCCGCTAGGACACGAGCTGGTTACTAATTTTCTCCTTATGCATTACCAGATGCCCGTTTGGTTGATAGATTTGAATAGAAAACTCTATAACAAAATGATTTGATCTGTGGTTTAACCAATGAAACACATGGCACATAAGATATTTCAAGGAAAAAAAAAAAAAAAAAAACCCAACAATAACAACAAAAGAGGGACTATTTTGGAACAGATCACCATGACTTGATCATTGATTTTACAAGAAGTTCACGAGGCCTATAAGATTATGATTTCGTCCTTTTTTTGGTTTCATTAACTCAACTGTATACAAAAACAAAATTATATTACCTTGATTATGTTTAATTCACCATTCAACTTTGTCATTTTCTGGGACGATTAAAAAATAGGTCAATGTGTATATATTATAAATACTCATTTAAATGGAAAATGCTAGCTTGACTTCAAGAGTGAGGGCAAAATGGCAAGACTTGCGTACTTATTCTTGATTTATTCCCACAATATTACAAGCCGTGTAACGTTTGAAAACCTATTTCATTTCAAAGTTCTTAAAGTAAAATGTGATTTATTTTGTCTTCTCTCCCTAAACATGATCATAGCACAAGAAATTTACCTGTCCAACTTCATAGTTATGGGTGCTCGCATGGAGCTTTTATCAAATTATGGGTCCAATTTCATAGTTATGGGTCCTATTTCAAGTTTACTCTTTCAAGCACACGCATTATTTAGTAGAGTTTTGTGATTAATACTTCATTAATGCTTCCATAGAGCTTTTCTCAAATTATCACTATTGGTGTATGATGCACATCACAAAAAAACAAAAAAAAAAAAAACCTTATCAGCCAGCAAACATGCAAATCAATTGTTGCTCTCAAAAGCATGTACTTGAGAAGAATAAACTTGAACCAGTTTATAGTTACACCAATGACTGTTTTGTTCTTATTTTTCTGCCATGGTATTAAACTTAAGGCTCAAAACCGGTTCACAATGCCATGTCCAAAATAGCAGTAAAATGAAAAGCTAGATTGTCTTACAGTGTGACAACCCTCCCTACATGGCCGTCACTTAACTTAAACATGGTCGTAAATTTTAACACACTTAAGAATAAAGTATGAAAATTTCGGAATAAATTTTTTTTTAAATGGATTCTTGCTATCAAATTCTTAGCATAAAACCTTAGAAGGAATAATAACTATTTTCCAAATCTTAATAACAAACAAATTCTTGAAGATAAAGAATTCTCAATGTATAACTTTAAAAGATATAATAATCATTTCTTAAAACTTAATTTCGTAAACCGAACATAATAACAGAAATTTCTCAACATGATGTTAACGTAATAATAATAATTATATTTTAACATAACCACATTAATTTCCTTGAACTTTTCTTTTTAAATATAATGATACTTATTTAGCAACTATTACTTTAAGGATATTTCTCAATTTAAATAAAACTACTCTCAAAACAATTTTAAATTAAATATTAAAATAAAATCCTATTTAAATGCTCTTTAAAACTTTCTTAAAAATCATTTATATATTTTACTTCTAATTTAACATCTTAAACATAACATATTAATATCTTAAAACTTAATCTTTTCAGAACTTATCATAATAATAATTACTTGAAACTCGTTTATTTAAACCATCATAATAATAATAATTTCTAAAGCATAATCATCTAAACTTTCTTAAAAGTAAATTCCTAAAAACATATTCATAAAAATCATTACTTATTTTGGCATAAAACTTATATAATTATTTTCTTATTATAAATTATCATATAATATTCTCACTTGAAAACTTCGCACATTTGTTGCATCAAACCTTCTTAAACTAGCCAAAATATAATTTCTTATAACTTAAACTTTTAAGTTTAAGTTACTAATTTCTTAAAGCTTTTCTTTTAAACTTCCATAATAATTTCGTAAAAACATATCCATAAAATTCATTTCTTAACATAACGTAAAACTCTAATACTCATTTTTAATTCTAAATAAATTTATAATTTTCTTACTCAAAAAGTTTGTGTATAGTTGCATTGTCTATTGCAACATTCTTAAACTTTAAAATCCTCTGAACCCAGGTTGTGTAAACACGAGCTCGGTTTTTAAAGCATAATTACGTAACTTATTTACTTATTCATATGCATATAATTTTCGTGAGATGTAAACATACGAAATTTTGTAAAATAAAACATACATAAATTCATAAAATAAAAATGCAAAAATATTACATTGCATGAGCGGTATCTATTTTCATCTTCACCATTCGTCTGCCGCTCACCACTGTCCATCAAGTGCCGCTGACAAGTTTTCTTACCTACAGCATAAACATACTTAAATGAGCTTTCACTCAGCAATTAGGAAATTAGTCTCGCGAAACATAAATAAAAACCATTTTTATAAAAATATGCATGAGCATTTTATGCGTGCTTATCAACTTGATTTATACTTAATTATTTAAGCTGTAACTTATATTCTTACTTTGGGCCCCGGTGATCATACCAATTGCACACGAGTCTTGGGAAGTTAGGGTTCGCGATGTCCCAACGACACCAAGATTATTCATTACTTTAACATGGAGCCTCCCCATGGGTCGAGAGATTGGTACAACACCCTTAACTTGTCTTATAAGTTTCACTTGTCTTATTATGTGTATGTAGTATGACTTATCACTACATGACATCACAATTTTGTAATTCATGAATCATAAATCGTAAACCATAATCATACTTGACTTGAAGGTGATCAAACAATATAATTTAAATATTGCATACATCACATATTAATCATCACATCATCATCATGGCATTTCACAACATGTTATAACATAACATATCATATCATAACATATAACAGTGTAACAAATCACTAATCATGCATTTTCATAAATTTTATGAAAATATTTAAAATTAATTTATTTTTAAAACTATTCATACTGTAGGCGAGATTCCTACTTACCTGGACTCCGAACTGAGTGGGTCCAGTTGCATCTCGCTGTATCTGCAGTCTACGCAGCATCTTAGCAGTGCTCCTCGAGTGGCTGTGGATGGCTAGGAATGCTCTGTGGAGATTTATTATTGCTGAAAACATCATTCTAGATTTTGTTACTACAGTCTAGGTCGCCTCAATCCGCGTGCAGTTAGTATCAGACGATTTTCACCATAGTAGAATTTCTCAAACAGAGGTCACCATGGCATTCAATGTGTCGAAACGAGTCGAGAGGCGGTCTCAGATCATCGATTGAAGGTCGAGAGCTCAAGACCCGAGGTTCGTCGAAGGCCGGCCGTCCACGGCGGTGCGTAGGGCGCATGCGGCGACTCTGGTGGTCGGACGGTGATGCCACTTTAGGTTTTAGCAACTCTTGACCTGCTGAGTACAATCGTGTGTTCAATTTTACTCGATTCGGCTTCAATCAACATGGATTTGGCTCGAAAATCTCAGCTCACGTGGTGGCTCGGGCGGTGGATATCCGCCAGTGTTGGGCCCAAATTGGCTTGGGCATTTCCTTCTCTGTGGTTGCCTGAATCAAATGAAGTCGGCGGTGAGTGCCACCGTAGCTTGGATCGTCGGCCCCACCTACCCACACGGTTGCACACAATGGAGATGTCGTTCTCCATCTGCCAGGGGTCGTTCCTCAAAATAAAGACGGGCAAAATGCTTCCTACACCTTTCTAAAAGTTGAGGGACCATCAATATGGCTCCACGGCGGCGGGATGAGCAAGATTGGGTTCTTCACGGCGGCTTGACAGTGGTGACTTCAAACTTCGACGTCGGGCCAAGATGGGGTGCAATTGGGCGGGGGTTCTCACTCCCAGTCGCCTTCTGAGTCGAACGGCATGGGCGGTGTTGATCACCATCATCGATGACGGCGAGATCGTGGGTCGGCACGGCGACAAAAAGGGGTTTCTCCGACGAAGCTTCTCCGGCCAAAATCATACTGTAATATCGGTGCCATTCTCTTTGTCTCTTCGTTCTGAGTCCGTTGACACCAAGATCGTGTCGATCGAAACTCGAACGGAGGAGATATCACATCAAAAAATTTTGTGATTTTTGGCCACTTTGACAAGCGCGTGAGGGCTACTCCGATGGAGTTGTGGGTGGCACGACACACCGTCGGACTCAGCTCCTCGAGATCTTTTCAACGGTGTGAGAGGTGTCAAAAATGATGGCTGGATCTTGGACTGAGTTTGAGGAGAGTAGAGAGAGAAAGTAGAGAGAGAAAGTGAACTGATTCTATTGGCCACATGACTATTTTGTGGTCTACATAGTCTAAACCATGCAGTATCAAGTATATCAAATTTGATCTATAACTTTTAAATTTTCATGAACATAACTGTACTTTTAAAAAGTGTAATTCATCTACATTTTTAAAGATAATCACATAGATTTTCTAATTCTCTTATTGTATTATTATGTTAGTGAAATATTCATTTTGACATAAAAATAGTTTTTCATAAATTTATCCATACTAAATGGATTTTGTGACTTAATTTCATAACAATAAACTTTAAATACATTTATCTATAAACCGATGATTAACTTTTTCACAATTGTATACATATATGTATATATGTATATGAATTTTAAGAAAAATATTGTGCATTTAAAACTTTGCTCAATATAACTATTTTATTATTATTATTATTATTATTATTATTATTATTATTATTATTATTATTATTATTTACTATTATTTACTATTATTTTTAACTTTTAAAAACTTTAAAATTTATAACATATTCCTTTCATTAAAAATTTTCATATTATAAACTTCAAGTTTCATTTTAAGAACAATAGTTGTAATTTGTAAAAGTTTTGTAAATTAAATTGACTATCAAAAGTCAATTTAATTTAAAATTTCAAACTTAGCACAATCTCGTGCTTCACGAACTATTTCTTGTAAAGAGCTATTTACGGGTTCACATCTTCCCAATAGATCAACGTTTGTGGATTCCATCAATGCTCTTCTTCTTCTTCTTATTCACTATTATTTTAATAACTGATATTATTATTATTGTCATTGTTATTACAACAATAATAATAAACCTTACATAATTATTAATGTGTACAATAATTAACTATACACATTCAAAACATTGAAATTCTTGCATCCTTGAACTTGGTGCTCACTATTTTTAATTTATGGTATGGAGCTCATGATCACTATTGATCTGGGTTTCTTTTATTGAACTGATATCATATAGGAATTTCCACATAATCTTAAGAAGTTGAAAATTCTACTTTTGCCAATAACATCATCTTTTTGGTTCATGTATAAAATTAATAAATCATAAACTCTTGGTTTAGCACATCAAATAATTATTTTTAATTATTTTAATGTACTATAATAACATTATATTGTTCCATGCTTCATAAATAAAGCACATAATTTGTGCATTCACAACATTATTTATTTCTAAGGTCTTACGGCTAGTAAAACCTTCAAATTTGCATGTTAATAATTGCTAAAATGTATTTTCTTGTGCTCTTAGTGGAGTAATGTAGAAAAAATCCTTAATTAATCATAGTTATTAATGTTTGAATTTTTCGGGTCAGTACATACAGCATTTTACAACATATTTTATATGACACCCCGTCTTTTCGAGTAGTCACTTGACTTTCTTAATACATCATTCTTTAAACTTTAATCTTACTTACTTAATAAGATAAATACTGAAATAAATTTTTTTTATTTAATTATATGAAACAGTTCGTAAAATATAACTTAAACTTTAAAAACATATCTTAAAACTTTGACTTTCCTAAACTTTGAAAACAAATAGTGAGAAACATTTTCTTAAACTAGCGAAAGCATACTATAGAGATATCCATACCTAAGCCTTCGCAACTGTCCTCCGCAGCACCCAGCTCTTCTAACAAGTTTTATTGGTCACCTATAGGACTACCTATAGCATAAAGAAATTTTTAATGAGTTTTCGCTTAGCAAATTCAAACGAAAATCTCACAAATAATTTTTACATGCTTTAAAAGCTTTTCCCATAAAAACCTTGTTCTTAAAATGTTTTTCATAGACGTTTTTCATCAAACATTTCTTAAACATTTTTCATAAACGTTCTTCATAAACCTTATCTTTTAAACATGAAAATATTTTTCATAAACATTTAATGTAAAACATTTCTCAGAATGTTTTTTATAACATATAAACATTTCGTAACAAGGAATACAGGCAAACATCAAAATGCATAATGCTATTTATGCTCAATTATGAACTTTCAATAATGAGTATCTTATGAACATTCATTTCTTACTTTAACTTTTTATCTTTGTTCCTTAACTTTTCTTATCTTATAAACTTTAGTGTTCGTACCAACATCATTAATCATGATATCATAAACATGATGCTTCCTTTGTGAAAGGCTTAAGACCATCAAACACCGAGGTCATATACCTCACATCAAGGAGGTCAAACTTTAACTTTACTTGTGTACCTCACATCAAGGAGGCTAGTACGATACTTTCTTTTTATCTTTATTTTACCATCTTTTTTACTTTAGTGAGCATATCAAATGCTATTATGTCATATGCAAATACATTTACAAATCATAATTTGTTCTGTAAAACTTATTACATAACAAATGCAACATAAAACTTATAACTTAAATTATAAAACATTATGTATTAAGAAAAGGCAAATGTACTTTAAACATAATTGTTGCAAATACATCGTAAACTTTTATTTAATCTTTAAAACTTTATGTATAACAAGTGAAAACATACTTTCAAAATAACTTGTATTACATTTACAAACACATTTGCAAACATATAAAGTGTATTTGAAAATCATTTACTTCATGCTGTAGGTGAGGTTTGAAACTTACCTAAACTTTACTAAGCTTTTGATCCTCCTTTGCCAAGCTCAAAACTTGTTATGTCCTCTCCACAAAAACCATGAAAAAAAAAAACCAAATTAAAACCCATCCAAAGTTCAAGAGGAACAACAAAATCCCTAAGAAAAAGCTTGAACCTTTACCTCCACACTTGCTTACCTTTAATCTTCAACTCTTAAACTTGCTTTAATACATTATTTGGAGGCTTGAACATTAAAAATTTCTTGAGGGACTTCCATGGGATGGATGGTTTTTCTTTGGAGAAGAAAGTGAACTTTTTTTTTTCTTTTCATCCAACAAATGATGTTTTAAGCTTGATCTTTTATAAACTTTGATGACTTACCTCTTTAATCATGACTTAGGGCTAGTTTGGCATCAAGGGATTAGGCCATATCAAGATGTGTGGTGACCTAATCTCAACCATTAAGGTGTCCTCTTGGTGGGTCCCACAAAACTTTTTACACAGTCCAAGTTTATACTGATAATATTTTTTCTATACCTGTCAGTATTCTTTTTCGTATAATTTGTGAGGTCCCACTACCTTCTATACTTATTTACATCTACCATTGGATGTAATTCTTATATTATTTAACTTTGTAGAGTCCAAATCTACACTGGCAGTATTGTTCTTATACTGTCGGTATGTTTTCTATACCGTTACAAGCTTACACAACATTCCTTACTTATTCATGTTCTCCAAATAGTATTATTCTTATACTGCTTTAACTTTAAATAGTCTAATTTCTATATTGCTTAACCTTAAACAATCCAATTCTTACACTGTATTACTTTTTGTAGTGTCATTTTCATACTATATAACTTTATCAGTGTACTTCCTTACACTGTATTATTCTAATATTGTATAATTTTTTATATTATTATACAATATTTTTCTTAAGCTGTATTTTTGTCTTAACATTTGTTGCAACACATTTTGTAATAATTAAGCTTTCTAACTTGTTTTCATATCATTCCTTTTTTATTTAAGGCTATGGCATGATTTTACCCTTAAAAATCTCATTTTTGTTTTTATGGATTTTATCATAAAAAAATAGATTAAACAATAATCCTTGAGTTATTGTATTTTTAATGCACTAGAAATATTCGAATATTACATTTAAAAAAAAAGAATTTCACGAAGGAAATTAAAATTAAGCTTAGCAAAGGGCATATATGATAGCTAACGGGGATAGGAATGACTAAAACGACAGCTTATAAGGGTGGGGAGGGCCAAAATGACATTGAATATAACACATGGGGAAGGGCCAAAATGACAGGTAATGGAGGGTGGGAAGGGCCAAAACGATAGCTCATAGGGGTGGGGAGGGCCAAAACGACATCAAACATAACACATAGGGAAGGGCCAAAACGACAAATAACAGAGAGTGGGGAAGGTCAAAATGACAGTTCATGGGGGTGGAGAATGGTCAAAACCACATCGAACATAACACATGGAAAAAGGGCTAAAATGACAGGCAACAGATGATGGGGAGGGCCAAAATGACAGCTCATAGAGGTGGGGAATGGCCAAAACGACATCGAACATAACATGTGGGGAAGGGTGATGAAACAGGGAGTTCTAACAATCAATCAATACTTTACAAAGGTGCAGTCATTATGCTGTGAAATTTCAGAACTTGATCCTATAGCCCGTATTAAAGAACCCAGAATGAAAAAAATAATCGTTCATGAGTTGAGACCAGAGTGCTGAGGCTTTGTTGTTGTTGTACAAGGTTGGCCTACTCAACCATCACTTGTTGAGTTTGAAAGCTTGCTTACTGGACAAGAGGCACTGGTGAAGCAGATGGGTGGAGTCTCGCCAAAAAGTGACAGAAGTATTAAATAGATTAAGAATTTGCCAACATGAGTTAGAATTAATTTTGGTTAAAAACAATGTAGCATTTAAAAGCTTTATACTATAATAACTTTTTATTTTTTACTATAATATGTTAGATATTTTTACTGTTTGAGTTCTAACTCACTTAGCTAGACACCCTAGGTTTTTCTCTATGTCTTGCCAAAGTTGTTTAATCAGCCATTGACGGCATGCCATGGGAAAGAACTATGGGATAGCTCGTGAAGGAGCGAAATCATTCATTTCGCCACGTGGTGCAGAGTTCACACCTTCACTTAGGCATTTGATCATGGTAAGCTATGCACTTAAATGTTTAATCACTTCATAATAATGATCCAAATATTCCAGACAATGATTGACTAAATGTTAGTATCCTTTATTTTTTTCCCTAACAATAACAACTAAATAGTTTTTCATTTTATAACTATGATTAATCAAGCAAATAAACTTTTAGTCATTTTTAGTGACTAGCCAATATCACCAAAATCATCCTAAGTTGCCTATATAGGAAACCCAATAACCACAATCATGGCCGCAGCTATTATAGCGACTACACCAATAGAATCACAAGAACAGATAAAAAAGTAATAAAAAATCAAAATGAAAAGTTTCTAAATTTTCTCACAATTATAGTTACTTTTTCAGTGAAGACAAGGTTCTAAAAAACCTTGCTCTTTACACTTCCTCAATTAGAAGAACAAAAGAGCTATCCCCCACCCCTTATAGTTTGTTCCTAAAGCCCACATCATTATACTTTCATTTCTTATTGTTTTGTAAAGGGATGCAAGTCAAAGCCAGGTATATCTACGCTCTGAAGCATAAAAAGGGAATTA
>CAMOHE010031071.1:0-20865 GCA_946598075.1 Artocarpus hirsutus
ACAACAATTTTCATAAAACTTTTAAAACACAACCCCATAAATTATATTGTTGTTTTTGTAAAACGTTTTTCTTTACAAAAATACTAAGAACGTGATTATGGTACAGAATGTAGGAATGTATATAACAAAATTTTTATAAAACTTGCGTATAACACACTATAGATTATATTTATTTACGCTTCAATAAATATATATAAAACTTTACATATGCAAATGAAGACAAGAGATGAAATTCTTTTAATGAGTATGGAGGTTCTCAAGACAAAACCACCAACTTCATCGTGTAGTTCTCGACACCATGACGAACATATGTGTGGGCATTGCAGGAATATGGCTTCTAAAAGGATCGCTCAACTCGTTTTAGTCATATGTAAATCTCAACACTTAAGTGATACATATGAGTGAAATGGGTCTATGATAAAGAACTTTTTCTTCACTCTCTTTTCTCTTTCTTACATGCTTGTGACAGGAAGATTTTGGCAAAGTACTCTTAATCTCTTCAAAACTCATAAGTGTCTAACAAAGGAGGCATCCATTTATAGACCATGAAAGAGAGCCAGTTAATTTTGAGAAGTTCTTTTATTTTAATTTAATATCACACATTTTAATTGTGATAAAAATACACAAATTTTCCTTTCTCATTACTACAATAGGCGCCACACACAGAGAGAATGTACATAATCTCGTTTGTTTCCACATTCAACTTTCCATATTTGAATTAATCACATTTATTCAAAAATTAGAATACTAAATATAGAAACTTAATAAACCAGCTTTGGTGTACATAAAGGGCTTCCATTTTATATCGTAGGTGCCACACATAGTAAGACCCATCCACAGTGTGTCTTCTAAACTTAATTATTTTATTATTAATTAATCCAATTATTTAATAAATCTGAATTAATTCATAATTAATTTATCTTAAGTGATATTTAATTTAAAATTTGATAATTTCAAATTAATTATTTAAACCAATAAGTGTACTTGTCCAAACAGTGTTTGCAAGGATGGCGGGGAACTTAAGAGACCCATAATTTCAAGTTCTAATAAAATCAATATATTAATTAAATTCTTTAATTAATATATTATTTTTTTTATTAATTGTAATGTAACTCCAATAAAAACTTGAAATTACACTCTTGAAACTATAGATATATAATTACTTATTTCTTGGAGTCGTCCATTTGATATAGCCATTATATATAAGTCGATCTTCCATAAATAATTTATAATTAGAGCTAGGTAATATCCATTAACTTTTCTGATTACTTCTTTATTCTTGAATGTCATTGATCCTCTAATCAATAGTAACTTTATAAACTTAATCACAAATTTAGCGCTTTTATTATTCAAGAAAATTATATATTTGCTTTGCTTTTAGAGAAGGAATGGATTAAATTTTGTAATATTAGCATTCTTGGCTACTTACTTCATTAGGCCTCCAAAATCCAAGGAATTGAATTAGATTCTCGAATCCATACCGATTAAATCAAAAGAGATAAACCTATAAATAAGAGTCTGCTAATAACTTATAATTAAGATCATCTTATATATGACCATCAGTAGATGTGATTAGAACTTGCTATATTTAATGCAAATTATTAACTGTTCATATCACATCAGGTCTTAGTCCTACATAATCTCTACAACGATTGGTTTTTCGAACTATTACTTTATGCTCTTTTCTTAAACATAATCTTAATCTTGCCCATTAAAATGCGGGATTTTTTTAACATAATCATAATACTGAATCATATTATTTAATGTTCATTATAAATATTTTAAAAACATTTATTTACTTATAATTACAAACCATTTACTTAAACGTTCTTGTAAAAGCGGTTCTAGCTTATAACTAGATCATAGCATGCTATAAAATAAACAGTTTTTCAAAAAGTAGAATGAAAACTTGTAGCGAAATCCATAGCCTGATCATCACATTTGTCCCACCATTGCACCCAGTTTATCAACTTTTCATACTGGCCTTTTAGTAGGATTTCGTACAACATGAAGAATCAAGATAAGCTGTCGCTCAGTAAGTCCAATCACGTCTCACAAAACATTTGTACAATATTACCACTAGTAATACAACGCATGGTTCCATTTACACTTGCTTATGAACATCTTATTATCATTCAGAATTTGTCCTTAATTATGGGCCGAAGTGTTGATAGCGAGTGTACATGATCATCGAACACCAAAGTCATCTTAACTTAATGCTTCCCTTGGGTTAGGAGACTCATAATTCTTACCTGAGTAGAGATTGGCATGACATTTAATTGTCTTATCTTAACTTTCTTAACTTTAAGGTTTAGATTACTAGTTTTGTAATCTTAGTGAACATACTTTATGTCATGACTTGAAGTTAAAGGTAAAATGCGTCACAGTTGTAATCATAAGGTATACATCAATAAGGCATATAAAAATCAATTTCTTCATATCCTAGGTGAGGTTTGAAAGTTACTTGGACCTCAGGTTAGCATTCCACTTAATTCCTTTTTTCATAGTTAGTAGGCTTTGTGTCCTATCTATGCAACACCCCATTATTAGTTCATGTCTATATTATAAGTCTAATCGGTAAGCTCAAGTTCGCTTTAACCTTTTTTTGTAAAAATGATGATTTTGCTCTCAACGGATCTCAAAAATCTCTAAACATTTTAGGACAAAATTTGTGATTGCTTGATTCCCAAAATAGTGCAATACATCTACCTATGCAATGAAGAACACAGTTTGTTAATCTTTATGATTTCTCCTTGAAACATAAAAATCTTGACATTTTTGCCCTTAACAGGCCTTGAAAAATTTTCAAACTCTTTGAAAATAAACTAGTGTTGGCTTGCTACTTAAAACAATGCAGAAAACCTAACTGTGTAGTGAAAAATACAATTTTTACCAATTTTTATGATTTTGACCCAAAACATGAAAATTTTGATATTTTTGACCCTGACACCAAAATGGAACCATCTGGCACACTCATGTGCAGTTTTTAACAAGGATTAAAACTCTCCAAAGGCTCATAGACATATTCAATCATTTTAAAAACATTTTCTCATATTTACTGCTTAAAAAGTTTTGCAATAAAACTTTGTAAAATTAGTAACTCAAAATTGATGCGGAATTGACAGGAACCTTGATTCTTTTGATGAGATCTACAACTTTCATATTTTAAGTTTTTTTCTAAATCAATCATTTCGGTGCACTTTTGTCTCATTTTCAAAAATGATAGTTTTGAAAAACAACTTTTTTGACAACATCTTGTTAGAATTTTGGGAAATTTTCTTCACGAAAACGGTTTATCTCAAAATTTTGAATAAATCATAAGTTGGGCTCGGAAACCAAATCTATTTCTATGTCCCTCAAAACTTAGTTTTTTTTAAACTAGTTGTAAAAGTGTGTTGCAACATTTTTGCAACAAAGCTCACTTTTTGGCAAAAACACCATAATCTAAGCTTTTTTTTTTAAACGATAACCTAATCTTATTTATCACATCCATGACCATAAAACACGTAAATAAATCATGTCATAATAAGTCCTTTACATGTCAAAGTCCAAAAATCATTATTCACAACTCATAAAAATTAAAAAACACAAACTTTACATAAAAAGTTATAAGTTAGAGCTTATACTTAGTGTTTCAAGACGTTGAATAACTGATCTTTGGTGAAAATGGCCTCTAAAACTTGTTAACCGCAACGTCATAACATAGAAAATCAATATCTAACATAAAACTCCTTTGGATCAACACAACACTCCTTAAACTTGCTTCTAGAGATGATTTTGAGACATGAATCAACAAAATTTTTAGAGAATTTGTACTATAATGGGTCAGTTTTTGGAAAAGAGGCAAGCGAGAAAATTTTGCTTCATGAGCAATCTTGAAAGAAAAGAAAGAACATGAAATTTCAAAATGACCTCTTGGTATTTATAGAGCTTGATCTTAGAGGCTTAATTGCGATACAAATTTGCTTAAAAACTCATTAGTGAATTTGAATTTCTTAAGAAAAATTGAGGAAAATTTACACAATTTTTGAGATCCATTATGGATAAGATCAAGTACACCTAGGATTTTTTGTTTTACTTTAGCAGTATAATTTTTACCAAAACTATATTTTTTTGTTCTAACAGTAGAGCTTAAAGGTAATATTTTCTTTATCAGTATAAAAATATCCTAGTACATTGTGTGTCTATACTATTTAATTTCCATCAACAGTAACTCATTTGTCCATGTGGAAATTATTATGTATAATCCTATTGTGTTACTAAATTGACTGCTCTGAGTGACTCTATATATTGAATATTATTATTGGGTGGATTGCTAACATAAATATTTATACTAGTTAAACTGACTAGTATGCTGTCAATATTTATACTGTATAGGATTTTGGCATGATATTCTAATCTTATTTTCCTATAGTTACTTTATGGGTATATTTTGTTACATATTTGGATTTTATCATATTGCAAATGACATTATATTTTCCTTTTAAGGCACTTAACAAACCTTGGAGTATTTGAACTCACAAAATTTATACATATTAAAATTTACCTTAATTCACTAAGAATTACACATAAAATGCACATGAAATTTTATTATATTTTTCGTCACATAATTTTGTATTTACAAAATATAAAATTTTGCAAACAAAATTCATTATTTAAATCTTAATTAAATTATTGATTTAAATAAATGAATTTTCTTGGATATTTCAATCTCATTATGTACAATACACTCATTTAATAACTAACTACATTAAAGGTTTAGATAAAACTATTCCACTCTTAATGGAAATAACATGCATTAGTAACACTCAATTAAAAATTTCATACTTTAGTTGAATAATTAATTATATGTTATTGACCATTTTAATTATTATCATTAAATATTATCCTCTTGTATATAATCCTTATGTACAATATTTAAGATCATATAGATAATTATAAAATTTCAATCATAATCATAATCATAATTATAAATTATTCAAAATACATACAAGACAATATAATGAATTAATCCACTTTATTTATTTATAAATATGTCTTGACAAAACATCATATGCTGTAAGGATATCTATCCTAACATATATCTATTCAATGCTTAATAAATATTTATATATATTTATAATTATAACATACCTGGTTGAAGCGCTTATAAATCTTCAAGGGGCAATTGTCTATGAAACCAAAGTTTTCCATGCCTAATCCTTATTACCACTTGGACGTACATGTGGGTGAAGAAAGAATTAAGTTTTCTGTTATTCTCACTTTTTTCTTCAACTAATCTTTGTTGGAAAAATGAGTATGTAGCAGAAATTTTAAAATTTTTAAATCAGAGTATTTTTCAAAACACAAGTTTGACATACTGTATACATATATTAACTAGATCTTACTAACCTTTGAATACCAAATAGCTCCTGCAATCTGTGAAGAAAAGAACATTCTAGAAGAGCCTCAACCAACTAGTCTTCTTTGTCATTCTCTATTCGCGATCGATGTAAATATGGGCATACATCGTACAGCACTTTCATCTGGTGACTCTCCTTCTAACCAATTGAGAATACCCAGAGCAAACATTCGTGATTATGAACAAAAACTCTTAGGGAGTTTCATAGTATCTAACAATGTAGTACTCACTCTTAACTTCTCAACTTGTCTAAATAATCTAGAAAAGTCACTCCCTAGTTATAGAAGCTGTCCCATGGTTGGTTATTATCAGATAAGGCCTCAAAAATTTGAATCTAGATTATTACGTGAGAAAATCGTGCCAAAAACGTGTGATCAAATTATCATTAGATCGTAGGCTAAACTAACGAGTCGGCCTGCCAAACTTACTCTATCAGTAAGATGAACTAACTGATCGGCCTGCCAAACTTCAATAATACGATCCCTAAGAATCTTTTGTTTTCCACTGAAGATTCTTTAGCTAAAGCCTTAGTTTTAATTCAAATAACTCAATAGAGAAGTTATTTGATTAAAACAATCATATCTAGATAATCTCTAGGAAAATAAATATTCCAGACAATTCAACAAGTTTATCTTAAATTAATTTACAAAATTAATTCAACCGATAAACAGACATGAATTATCTGATCCTATAGAATTTTAGCCAATCTAATAATTTAACATAAGTCACCAATTTATTGGAAAAGTATGCCGTATCGTTACAAGATTTATTATGGACCTATATAGTTCAAGCTCCGATAATTATAAAATATAATATCCCAGATACATATTTTATAATCATCAACTCTAGCACTACTCCACTAAACGCTTAGAGTTGCACTCTCAAACTATATAAAATTACAAAGCCTGAATTAGCAAAGTGTCCATAACATATTATCATGTGTCATATTCCTATAGGATATCCATAATCAGCTTAAGGATAAATTCTATTTTATCTTTTTTATTATTTTTATCTTACGTTCCATTGTTACACCATCAAAAAACTTACAATCTAATGACAGTATACCATTCGGTTACACCTATGCATTCAAGTGATTGAACGCTTTAGTTTTTCAATTACAGGATGACACATATAAGAGGATATCATTGACTCCTAAAGAGGAGCTCTCGACTCCGTATCTATGATAATACACTAATGTTTTTATTCGCGGAGTCCAATTTTGATGGCCAAGACAAGCCATCCCCGTTAGGGATATAACAACATAATAATCTTAGAATGGATAAAACACCCAACTATATTCCCTTGATTGTGGATCTTATGATTTAGACCATCACCTTTAAAATCATGTCTTTTGCATAATCTGTCCATCATATGCCTAATTCTAAAGGTTTAGACCAACAGTCTTAGACTTTTATTTACTTAATATACATCCATCAAATATGAACGTAAAGAGGACAACAATTGGTATGTGAATAAGAAATAAATTATTTATTGATAAAATGTCTCTAAAAACATAATATATTTTATTCCTTAGGGCATTTATGTCTAACAATCTCTCACTTGCATTAAGTGAGTAAATATGACATATCTCACATCCCCAAGCTTCCACATGCCACTCAAAAACTCTCCTAGTTAGTATCTTCGCAAATGGATCAGCTAAATTGTCATTAGATGCGATTTTGCATATAGCAACATGCTCGCCTTCAACGAAGTCCTTTATCACATGATACTTTCAATGAATATACTTATTCTTCTTGTGAAATCTTTGTTCCTTAGCATTAGCTATCCCTGTAGTGTTATCATAATTCAGCAAAACCACCTTATGCATACTAGGTTTTACCTCAAGATCTCCAAGAAGCTTACGGAGCCACACTACTTCTTTTGAAGTATCACTACCGGTCACATACTCGACCTCTATCATTGAATCTGAAGTGCAATCTTACTTCATGCTTCTCCAAACAATGCCATTACCGACCTGAGTAAACACTGTACTAGAAGTCAATCTCTTCAAATCTAAACAGGATTGAAAATCTAAATTAGTATATCCTAGAGGTGTTAAATCCTCACCCAAATATACAAGCATTTACTCTCGTGTCCTTCTAAGGTACTTGTAGTGATGCAAGAATGGGCTGGCCCGATTTGACCTAGCCTGTTCTCCTTAGGCCCACTCAGGCCGTGGGTCGGGCTGACCCAACCTATGAATTTTGTGGGCCAGGCCAGGTCGGGCCGGCCTATATTAGAATTACCTTAGCCTGGCCCGGCCCGTGGGTCAAGCCATGGGCCTTAAATGGGCTGGCCCATCATGAGTTTAGATAGGCTAGCCCATCCAAGCATGCAATTTTTAATTTTTTAATTTTTTAATTTTTTTTTTGAATTTTTAAATAACTTAACAAATATAAAAGTTTAAATAGTCAAGGGAAATATAAAAAGGGATATTTTATTTATGATTACCTTGTTAAAATCCTTTCTAAGGAAATCCTAGTGGGACAAAACTTTGCTTTTGTTTTTCAAAAGCAAAGCATGCCTAGAAGAAAAAAATAAAAAAAATGAAAAGAAAATAAAAGAAAAGAAAAAGAGCTTGCTAGGCCTATTGTAACATAATATGTGAGGCCTTGTCTCAGCTTTGCCTCTTAGAAGAAGCAAAGCATGGTTACAAGCAAAAAAAAATCTTGTTATGTTGTAATGTGTGAGGCGTTTTATTAGAGAAGGCCATACTTAGCCATATTCACCCGTCAATGAACATTAAAAAATATATCTATATATATATATAATTGGACCACAATGGGCTTCAGTGGGCTGGCCCATTATGGGCTTCAATGGGCTGGCCCATTATGGGCCTGCATGGGCCTAAATGGGCCAGCCTGACCTGGCCCGGCCTAGCCCATGATTTTCCATGGGCCGACATATGTTGGCCATTCCAGCCCAGCCCACCAGTATTTATGAGCCGAGTAGTGCCATGAATAGTGTTAGGCCGTGTCGACCCTACCCATCACTGTAGCAAGACGGGCCCAGGCCAACCCACGGGCCTTAGACAATTGTTGCATCTCTAGGTACTTGAAAATATGCTTGACCGTAACCCAATGGTTCGGTCCTGAATCCAACGGAAATCAACTTACCATCCCAACTGCATAACTAATATCCAGTCATGTGCAAAGCATAGCATACGTAAAACTACCTACTGTCGAAGCATAAGGTACCTTTTTCATGTATTCTCTTTCTTCATCAGACTTTAGCGAGTCTTTCCTAGAAAGAGTAATTCCAAACCTAGATGGTTACCCAGCTTTCTTGGAATCCTGCATTGCAAACCTCTTGAGAATTTTATCTATGTAACTTGCTTGGGACAAAGCTATCATTATATTCTTCCTATCTCGAAAGATCTGGATACCGAGAATATAATTAGCTTCACCTAAGTCTTTCATGTCAAACTGCTTGGTCAACCATAATTTGACCGATGACAGCACCCCAACGTCATTGTCAATTAGCAAAATATCATCTATATATAGCAGTAGAAAAAACCTATAATGACCAGAAGAAATTCATTAATAAAACCTAATATTTAATTGGGTTCAATTAATAAATTTACCCTTAAAAATTGTAATTTTTATAAAAATTGTCATAATGTATAAATAAACAATATTAATTAAAAATTTCACTACGAACGTGATGCAATGTTAGATATTGTTAATATAGATTTTATGAGTTTAATTACTCAAAAATTTGTAAATAATATCCATAAAATAAATTTTATATCACATTTAATTGTAAAATTATGATACAAACGGATAGATAATTAGAGTATAAATAAGACATAGAGTCCACCAAAACCCTAACCCAGTGTGAAAAGGAGGCCGAACCAGTATAAGTATGCTGTTAAGTGAAAACGCAGATATGAGAAATATTATGTTTGGCCTCCAAAAATACACCAAAGGTAAGTAAAATATTTTATACAGTCTAAGGATATGTTATGCACTAATTTTACCATGGTAGTGTAAGAAAAATACTGTATGATGAAAAATTACACAGTGTAAAATTTTTGGGGCCCACTAAATGGACACCAATTGAAATTCTATTGGGCCACCATGCCATGAAAGGTGGTCTAATCCCATTAAGACACCTAGTAACCCAATGGATTACTTGATGAATCACTTAAGGGGATAAGCATGCATTAAATCCAAGATTAGCCAAAAAAATTTTCCTTTCTTCTTCTTCCCAAACTGGCAGCCATTAGAGCATTCCCCCAAGAATTTTTCAACTTCACATCTTTGCAATATTAGCCCCAATTAAGTTCAAAAAGCAAAGTTTTAAGGTAAAAACCTAAACTTTTTTTCAAGTTTTCAAAGGAATTTTCATGGGTCGAGGGAGAAATTGATTCATGGTATTTTTGCATGAAAAATACCTAGGAAAAAGGATTCAAAGGAGCCTTGGAAGGCTAAAAGCTCAAAGTTTCCATTTGGGGTAAGTTTTGATTTCTTGAAGTTTTGAAATTATGTGGTTTTTATTTCGATTTTTATTCTTTCAAAGGTATGTAGGTTTTCAAGTAAACTTTTGGTTAAATTTCATAGACATATGAATTATGGCATGTTGATATTGTGAAAATTTAGGGTTTACTATGCAAAATGGTAGTTTATATAAAAAGGGTTATTTTGTAATTTTAATGTTAATTTTGCAAAAATGATGAGTGGGCATGAAAATGGTTTAGACAAGGGTTGGAACTACCTAAACAAGGGTAGATATGCTGTTTAAAAATGGATTTTTACAAAAATGACCCAAGGACCAAATTATAAGAAAAAGTTTCTTCTCGGTAGAATTGAAAAATACCCAAAAACACCCTTGTGCAGTGAGAATTTCAAAAAAGTTAAAACACAAAAGTTGCAGATCTCAAAGAAACTATTAGGAATCAAGAACCGTTCATCGAAAATCTCAACCATTTGTGAGATTTTAATTTTACAAGAATTTGTTCAAATTGAAAAAAAATTTAAAAGGGTAAAAATGTCATTTTTCTAAAGGATTTTGAATATAGTACTTTGAGGAAAAATGTTCCTCATAAAAATTAGAAAATTTTGGTTTAAAAGATTAATTTCAGTTTCGAGGGTAAAATTATTAAAATTTTCAGTTAAGGGGCAAAATTGTAAAGTTTTACTAAAATTGGGTATAGATGTAAAATAAAGAGATCCGACCCACTAGGGTATTATTTTAAAATTAGTATGCAACTATTTTTGTTAAAATAGCGAAATCAAGCTCGGGAAGTTAGTAGGCCCACTAGGGGCAAAACTGTCATTTTTGTCCAAGTAACCCGAACTGCTTCAAAATGTGCCAAATGGGAAAAAGGAATGATTAGAAAGATTTTCACCCTTCGTTAGAGACGATAGGGTAGAGTTAGATTGAAATTAGAAAGCTAGGATTAGTGGAGTTGTATATAATTATGCAACTCAATTTATTGATTTACGATCGTTTCGTATTGAGACATAGTGGAAATAGTGAAACTTAGCTAAGAGCTTTGTAATTAGCCAACCAGGATCCTAGAGGACTAGGAAACAAGGAACTGAGATCAAAGTGTTCAGTGCCCGATAAGTACACATCCCACCTACAGTGTGAAATTGTAGGTATAGAATGTAATATGTCTATATGTATACCTGTGTGTATATCAAGGTATATACCTGTGTGTATGCTATGATATGAGTACCTATGAGTATATTGGTGTGTACCTGTGAGTATATAAAATAAATACATGTGTGTATATAATATCGTATACCTGTGTGTATATTAATATATACCTGTGAGTACATAAAGCATGCCTGTGTGTACTATACCGTATAATAGCATTTATATTTGTGTATAACATGTGATTATCACTTCATGGTTGGTATGAAAACCATAATAATTGGACTGGTAAATACATCACCAGAAATTAAGAAAAGTGTCGTATTGACTCTTGACTAAAGAGGAGTTTAAGGATATAGAATGGTCACGGTGTCACGTAGACCTAAGAGCACAATGGTACGAACACCTGGGCCCTAGTTAAAGATAAGAAATGACAATGATAAAGAAGGTTTATAAGAAAGCATAATTAGATCATGCATTTTATTGAATGTGCATGTGGGCTATATGGGACTTACTGGGCGTAAGCTCACTAAGTATTTCATGCTGTAGGTATTCTGATAACAAGGTCTGAATAATTTCATAGTTGAGCTGGCGAAGGGATGAGTAATGTGCAAAACGGATATAGATACTACCATAGTTTGTTTCTGCTGTAATATATTTTAAGTTATTTTGAAATGTGTGGTATAAAAGTTAAAGCATAGCTAAGGAAGACAGAACCTTTCTCAAGAATATTTGGCAAATAGTATCGTAAAAGGAAAGTTTGTATATGTAAATATATGTGTATGTTTGTAATTTGAAAGTTGTTAAAATCAGTATATGTAAAATATTTATTTTAAAAAAAAATCCTTAGTTCTCGCCTATATGAAAGTAAGAAAAAGGTTTATCACAGTCCGAAAAAGGCGGGTTATGACAAAACCACCTTCCCATCCTTAATATGTTTATAAACACATGGTTCATCCATATTTTGTTCAAACCCATAAGTTTTGATCACCTAATCAAATCTTATGTTCCAAGAATAGGAAGCTTGCTTAAGTCTATAAATTGACTTTAGTAGCTTACAAACCTTACCCTCCTAACCCTTAGCCTTGAACCCGTCTAGCTATACCATATATATGGACTCATCAAGATAGCCATTCAGAAAAGCCGTCTTGACATCCATTTGCCAAATCTTATAGTCGAGAGCAACAGCTATAGACAAGAGAATGCAAATAGACTTAAGCATTACTACAAGCGAAAAGGTTTCCTCATAATCAATTCCTTCCTTTTGTGTGTATCCCTTAGCTACTAGTCTAGCCTTATAGGTTTTCACTTTTCCATCTCCTCCTCTCTTTGTCTTATAGATCCACTTGCACCTTGTGAGTTTTACCCTTTTGGGAAGATCTATAAGTTCTCAGCCATGATTAGTCTCCATAGATTTAATCTCAGTGTTCATAGCTTCTGTCTAGAGTTTTGAATCAACTTCCTCTATAGCCTCTTTGTAAGTGTAAGGATCCCTGTTATGTTCATCTGGTTCAGCCAAAAAGGCCTCACCATTAAACATATACCTCTCGGGTTGATGCTCGAACCTCCCATTACTCCAAAACCCCTTAAGTTTTTGTTTAGTTAGTTTTTCTACGCTGATTGGAACAGTTTCATTTGGAACCCCTAGAGTGATCGAATCACTAGCCAACTCCTCGATTACCACTTTACTACAAGGCTTAAAGTTGTTCATATAACTTTCCTTAAGGAATGTTGCATTAGTTGAAACCATGAATTTATTTTCCTTTGGGTTATAGAAATAATCCCCTTTAGTCCCATTTGGATATCCTACAAATATGCAAACTTTTGAACGTGCTTTCAACTTATTCACTTCCTTAAACAAGACATGAGCCAAACATCCCCTATGCAAATATGGTTTAAAGATGCCTTCCTACCTGTCCATAACTCGTAAGGAGTTTTAGGAATTGATTTTGAAGGTACATCATTCAAAAAATAACATGCAATTTACCGTGCATATCCCAAAAAAGATAAAGGCAATGATGAATAACTCATCATGGACTTGACCATGTCCAACAAAGTCCTATTTCTTCTCTTAGCCATGCCATTCTATTATGGAGTACCCGCGTAGTCAAATGGGATAGAATCTCATTCTCTAATAAGTGTTTCAAGAACTCATCGGAAAAGTATTCACCACCTCGATTGAATCGAAGTGCTTTTATAGGTTTATCTAATTGCTTTTCCACTTTAGCACAAAGCTCCCTAAACTTGTCATAAGTTTCACTTTTGTAGTGCATTAGGTGGACATACCCATACATTGAGTAATCATCAAAAAAAGTCGTGAAGTACTCATACCCTCCTTAAGCCTAGATATTCATGGGACCACAAACATCACTATGTACAAGTTCTAAAACCCCTTCGGCCCTATTACCCTTAGACCCAAATAGTCTTTTGGTCATTTTACCTTCTAAACAAGATTCACGTTGTGGTATAGCTTCCACCTTTAAGTAACTTAAAGGTTTATCCCTTACCAACCTTTGAATCCTATTCAAGTTAATATGACCTAGTCGTAAATGCCAAAGATAAGTCTCATTAGAATGAGAGGTTTTAAGTCTTTTAAAGTTATTATCATTAACCTCAGTATTAAGCAGTAAGTCTATCTTAGGTTTGATAAAATATAGAACTTTTTGCATCCATCCATCACTAATAAAAGATTTTTTTTATGGATCACCACTTTATTATTAAAAGAAACTAAATAAGAGTCTTTAAATAAACAAGCCATAGATATTAAATTCCTTTTAAGTCTAGGGACAGAAAAACAATCTTGCAAAACTAAAATCCTATAATTATCAAAATGAAGATGAACGCCTCTTGCTACTTCAATCAACACTAAGGATCCATCGCCCATCCGAAGCATGAAATCTTCATGCAGCAAACTTCTCATTTCTTTGAACCCCTACAGAGAAACACAAACATAATTAGTTGCTCCAAAATCTATGATTCAAGTGTCACTTGATTCCTCCACCAAACAAGTTTCAATAACCAAAAGATCACACCTACCTCCTCAAGAAAGGAAGTGCTTACAATTCTTTTTGATGTGCCTGACCTTCCCACAAAAAAAGCATTTCAGCTTCTTTGGGTTCTTCTTTTTCTTCTTCTTGTTCTTGCCATTTGTAGGAATAGAAGGTTTCCCGTTCTTAGCCCATTGCTTCTTTCCACTGCCTGGGTTAGGATTGGAACCAAGTATAGCCACCAAGTTAGCCTTGCCACCTGTAAGAGTTTCTCTGATCAGATTTTCAAACTCCTGTAACTGCTTCATTAGCTCAGTCAAGGTCATATTCGTCTATTGCTTAAATTAAATGTAGCTCTAAGTGGGATAAACTCCTTTGAGAGAGTTTCAAAAACCATAGTCATCTGTGTTTCAACATCTATGTCAGCTCCATTGGTTTGAGCCTCAACGAGGTAACTCATGACCAACATCATATGCTCCTTCACAAGAGTCCCTAGTCTTTATTCGCACTTTAAGAGTTTTCAAAGAGCCCATTGCCGTTTTGTTAGGGCCTGGCCTCCAAACATGTCTTCAAGATTATTCAAGATCTACTTCGCAGTCTCCTAATTTTCATGTTGAGCTTGTAGCATGTTATTCATGTTTGCCATAATATAACAACAAGCCTGATCATTAACATCTTTCCAATGATCATATGCTTAGATTTGCTCATTAGTAGAATCTCCTGCAGGCTTGGGAGGACTCGATGTTATCAGCACAAACTTTAGTTTCTCAAAGGACAGAACGATGTTTAGATTTCATTTCCAATCATTATGATTCTCACTAGTTGATTGGTTTTTATCGAGTATTGAAAAAAAAAAAAGCATTTTTAGACATTTTAAATTACAATAAAGAATCATATACCTAATATAAGCAAACATACCATAATAGTTAGCAAGAAAACACAATCATGTAAAAACATACAATGTGTTTATGTGTCAAAACCTTGAAAAAAATCACGACCTTACAATGATAATTTCTAACTTAGAATTTAACAAGCCACCTTAGGGAGACTCACCAAATTCAATTAGAAACACGAATCCCTTCTTAATTAATATATGTCATCTAGGACCCGTCTAATCCAGCATATATTAATAATCGTTTTCTTTGGCCATTAATTTTATTAACAGAGCTCCTTGAGGAGGCTAATAATAAAATTAACATGAGTGTATAATCATCATTTCAACTACTTTATCCATGGTTTATAATTGGCACCTTGGGGTGATGAACGATAAACTAGGCTAAAGCAAATTATCCTTTCAGAGATCCAACCTGGTACATGATGAAATCTATTCCTTCGGGTCGAAACCACCATGTGCTACCTATGGACCAACGATGGAGGCCGTAGGTCCTCTCTTTTAAAATCATCTCCCACTCAATCTTTTGTAATCAAGGTTTTATTTTTGAAACATGTATGAACAATTTTTAATGAGCAGCACTCCCTATTCTATATGACATGTTATCAACATACATGGCAAATCATATTATCATGCAGACAAGCAGAGCAATCATGCAAAACTATAAGCAGAATAATAAATAATCGTAATAGTATGTTTCCACCTTAAAGAAAAGAAATTAAAGATTACAAGAGATCAATCAAAACATATTATCAATTATTCATCCTTGACTCTTCAAGTTGTAGCCGTCTTCATGTAGTATTTGTCTCTAAGTCTTCAATCCCATATAGATCAAATACTTTATATTTTTGATCATCACAAAGTTTCATGTTTCTTAGAATTGTCTCAAAAATAAAATCAAAAGTACACCAAACAAAACACCATTTTTGGAAAAAATATAGCTCTCTACTGTCATGCCGACTTGTGTGATTGGCCTATCGGTCACAAGCCATCGGCCTGGCAAACTTGGCAGTTTAGCCTACCACCAGAGTTGGCTATAATCTGCCTCATAGAAGACCTGCCAAATTAGAGGTTTGGCTTGCCGGTCTACAACCATTGGCCTACCGATCCTGAGGGTTTGATTTGCCAACTAAGCAAAATTAATGTTTTCTAGAAAATAGTTTTTACACAGTTTTTAATTTTATTTTCAACAATTCAAAAACATAAAAATTTAGAGACTCAAGAAATACCTTTGGAATGGCCATCATCCATCTTCTTCTAGATTTGTCTTTGAAAACGCTCTCACCCATCTTCTAGATCCATCTTTAAACTGAATGATTATTTAATTATAAAACTTTTACAAATTTAAAATTAAATAATAATTAGTAAACGATAATGATAGACCGTCATCTAATTACATAAAAAACCTAGATACACATTCTAACCTCTAAGGAACCATAATCAATACGAATTAATTAATTAATAAATAATTATATAATAATTTAATCAACCATAATTAATTAATTAATATTCATCATATAATCTCGTGACAATATATAAATATATAGAAACCCTAGATAGCTAACTCTCTAAATTTTTATTCAAGCATAGGAGAGATCAAGATCACATAATTTATACATATAGCATGATTGCAAACTCACAAATTTTTATAAAAGCCTGGCTCTGATACCAATCCTTAGAAAAATGAGTGCGCAATGAAAAATTTAAAATTGTTAAATCAGATTATTTTTTAAAATACAAGTTTGACATACTATATACAAAAATTAACTAGATCTTACTAACCTTTGAATGCATAAGAGCTCCTACAATCTGTGAAGAGAAGAACATTCTAAAAGAGCCTCAACCAACTAGTCTTCTTTGCTATTCTCTATCCATAATCGGTGTGTGTGTGGGCACATGTCATACAGCTCTTCCACCTAGTGACTCTCCTTTCAACCAATTGAGAAGACCGAAAGCAGAGGTTCATGATTGTGAACAAAAGCTCTCAGGGAGTTTCAGAATATCTAACAATATAGTACTCACTCTTAACTTCTCAACTGATCTAAATAACTTAGAAAACTCACTCCCTGTTTATAGAGGTCATCCCATGGTTGGTTATTATTAGATAAGGCCTCAAAAATTTGAATCTAGATCATTATCTGAGAAAATCACGTCAAAAATACGTGATCAAATTATCGTTAGATTGGCATGCTGAACTAACAGATCGACTTGTTGAACTTACTCCATCAGTAGGCCAAACAAACTAATCAGCCTACCAAACTTGCTATAATATGATCCTTGATAATCTTTTATTTCCCACCCGAGATTATTTAGATAAAGCCTTACTTTTAATTCAAATAACATAATAGAAAAGTTATCTGATTAAAACAACCATATCTAAATAATTTCTAGGAAAATAAATATTCTGAACAATTCAACAAATTTATCTTAAATTAATTTATGAAATTAATTCAACTGATAAATAGACATAAATTATCTAATCCTATCGAATTTCAGCCAATCTAATAATTTAACATAAGTCACCAATTTATTGAAAAAGCAAGCCGTATCGTTACAAGATTTATTATGAGCTAGTAAAGGGGACCTGATAGACCTGCATATTTCAAGCTCTAATAATTATAAAATATAATATCCCAGATACATTTTGTTATAATCATCAACTCTAACGCTACTCCACGAAAAGCTTAGAGCTGCACTCTTGAACTACATAAAATTACGAAGCCTAATTAGCTAAGTGTCCATGACATATCTGTTAGACATATATGCCCTAAGGAGTAAAAATGTAATGAGGTTTTGGAGACATTTTTATCAATAAAGAATTCATTTATTATTTATATACCAAATCTTGTCCTCTTTACGTTCATATTTGTTGAATGTACGATAAGCAAACAATAGTCTGAGACTGTCGGTCTAAACCTTTAAGAATTGGGCATATAATGGATAGATTATGCAGAAGACACGATTCTTAAGGTTACAGTCTAAATCATAAGATCCGCAATCGATGGAATAAAGTTGGGCGCTTTATTTATGTAAAGATTATTATGTTATCTATATCCCTATTGGGTGACAGTTTGTCTTGACCATCGGAAGTGGACTCCATGAATAGAAACATTGGCACGTTGTCATAGGTGATGATGTGTTAGATCGGGATATAAACTGAATTGATTTGGATTAATAATTCTGTCTTGGCAGATCGATTCACTTTAGACAATCATTTGTATTGTATCTTAATCCTAAAAAAAATAGCGAGCCTGTTGTCTTGACTTGTGCCTTTTGATATACCAAAGGGTGACACCTACATCTTAATAGTGGTATGCATGCTGGTACATTAGAGGCATGACTCTTGATGACGTAGACCTGTTATTCATAGATATAGAATCCATAGCTCCTCTTTAGAAGTAGTGATATCCTCTTATATACATTATCCTGTAATTGAAAAACTGGAGCGCTCAACCATTTGGATACATAGGTGTAACCGAATGGTATACTTTCTTTAGATGGTAAGTTTTTCGATGGTGAGATAATGGAACGTAAGATAAAAATAATCGGGAAGGTAAGACAGAACTTGTCCTTAAGCCGATTATGGATAATCCTATAGGGATACGATACACTATAATATGTCGTGAAGACTTAGCTATACGGGCTTCATAATTCTATAGAGTTCGAGAGTGCAGCTCCAAGCTTTTAGTGGAGTAGCGTTGGAGTTGATAATTATGAAATGTATATCTGGGATATTGGGTTTCATAATTATCGGGAGCTTGAACTATATGGGTCCATTTGGTCCCCTTTGCTAGCTCACAAAATCCTGTAACGAAACGGCGTGCTTTTCCAAAATTTAGTGACTTATATCAGGTTTATTAGATTGGTTGAAATTTGAAAGAATCAAATAATTCATGTTTGTTTATCGGTTGAATTAATTTTGTGACAAAATTAAATTAAGATAAACTTGTTGAATTATTAGGATCGGATAATTATTATCTGTTTATTAGTTGATTTAATTTTAGATAAATTAAATCAAGATAAACTTGTAGAATTATTGAGAATCTATTTATTATCCTAGAGATTATCTAAAGAAAGTTGTTTTAATTAGATAACTTTTCTATTGGGTTATTTGAATTAAAATGAGGCTTTATCCTATAGAATCTTGGGTGGAAAATAAAAGATTCGTATTATTTTTATTTCGGCAGTTCGGCATGCCAATCCTAAAGTTTGGCCTGCCAATGAGGCAAGTTCGGCCTGCCGAACAGGCATATCAGCCTACCTATGCACGAATTAAAAATCACGCATTTTCACGCGTTTTTACATTTATCTTATCCGATATTGACCCAAATTTGATTTTGTTTCGAATTTTTGAGACCTTATCTGATAAGGAATGACCCTAGACCCAACCTCTATAAATAGGGAGTGAGTCTCATGAGTTATTTAGATCAATTGAGAGATTAAGAGTGATACTCTGCTGGTGAGAATCTGAAACTCTCTGAGAGCTCTTGTTCACAAATCACGAACACTAGCTTTGGGTTCTCTCAATTGGTTGGAAGGAGAATTACCCTATGGAAGAGCTATACGTGTAAGCCCATACTCACTCCGATCGTGGATAGAGAATAGCAAAGAAGACCAATTGGTTGAGGCTCTTTTGGAACGCTACTTCTCTACACAGATTTCGGGAGCTTTTCGGCGAATACAAGGTCAGTAAGATCAAGTTAATTTATACATATAGCATGTCAAACTTGTGTTTTAGAAAATACTCTGATTTAAAAATTTTTAAAATTCTGCTGTGTATTATTTTTTCAAAAATTGATATCAGAGCCATGGTTTTTATATAAATTTTGCAAGTTTGTGATCATGCTATACGTATAAATTGTGTGATCTTAATCTCCCCTATGCTTGAATTTAATTTTATAGAGAGTTGGCACTCTAGGTTTCTATATAATATTATATGTTGTCATAGATTATGTGGTGAATGTATATTAATTAATTATAGTTGATTAAATCATTATTTAATTATTTATTAATTAATTAATTTATACCGTTTATAGTTCCTTAGAGGTTAGAACATGTATCTAGGTTTTTCATGTAATTAGATGGCGAACTATCATCTCCATCTAGGAATTATTATTCAATTTTAAATTTGTAAAAATTTTGTAATTAAATAATCATTCAGACAAGACGAACCTACAAGATGGATGATGGCAAACCCATATATTTCTTGAGTCTCTAATTTTATGTTTTTGAATTGTTGAAAATAAAATTGATGAATTGCATTAAAAAATTGTGTTTTCTGGAAAGGGTGATTTCTGCTTGGTCGGCATGCCGAACTCTCTAGTTCGACAGGCCAGATGTGAGGTCCGGTAGGCCGTCAGCGGAGCAGAAATCAGGTGGCTCTGGCGGCAGGCCAAACTTCTAGTTCGGCAGGTCGATGGGTCATAACCGATAGGTCAATCACATAGATCGACTTGCCGGCAGAGAGCTAAAAATTTTCAGAAAAGGTGCATTTTTGTTTTAATGCAGTTTTAATTTTATTTTTGGGACAATTCTAAGAAACATTAATTTTTTGGATGTGACCAGAAATATGGAGTATTTGATTCATACGGGATTGAAGACTTGAAGATGCAATTATATGAAGAATGATACAGCTTGGAGATTCAAGTATGAAGAATCAATCATATGTTTCGATTATTCTCTTGTAATCTTTGTTTTTTATTCTCTAAGGTGGAACCATAATATTATAGTTATTTATTATTATTTTGCTTGTAGCTTTGCTTAATTGCTTTGCTTGTCTGCATTATAATATGTTTTGTCATGTATATTGATAACATGTCATACAGAATAGGGAGTGCCACTCATATTAAAATTGTTTATGCATGTCTTTTAAAATAAAACCTTGATTTCAAAAGATTGAGTGGGAGAAGGTTTTCGAAGAGAGGACCTAAGGCCTCCATCGTTGGTCCATAGGAAGAACATGGTGGTCCCGACCCCTAGGAAGG
>CAMOHE010031072.1:0-10858 GCA_946598075.1 Artocarpus hirsutus
CTCTTTGATTAATTTATTTGAATTATTTTTGGAAGATTATATTTCATTTAATTTCATATTTAATTATTTATTTGTTAATTGTTCCAGTTCATTTTCATATGTTTATTTGACTTATGCAATTTCTTTCAAAGTTGAATAATTTTCAAATATAGTCCTACTGAGCCTTTCGCTCACATTTTATCTGTTTTAAAATCTTAACTTTGGAGAAGAGTCCGCCGACCGGACTTACGATCAGTAGAAGTATTTGGTAGGTTAATTTATTATTCAAGGCATGTAAGACTTTAACTTTTCTTTATTCTGGACTGTGGTTGTATCATAACATTGTCAGTACTATATGTGTGTGCACAATATGTGGGCTAGTAGGACTCATACGCTTTCCACCCCATACTTAATTATTTTAATGTTATTTCTATTTGTTTAATTATTACAATGAATCGCTTTATTTCTTTAACTTATTTATTCAAACGATTTTAAAATTATCACCTTTTTATTTATAAATTTCCTTCTAAAACCCTGATTTTAACTAAATCTTTACTTAATTGATTTAATTAAACCACCACGTCACCTCCCGTACTCCGGGGTGTGACAGAAATCTTAACACTAACAGGACCTATTCTGGCACAGGTTAATATAAACACGACCCTATTAACTCATTTTTTATGCAACTTATGAAACACTAACCACCCACAACCTGTCAATGACCTATCATAACCCAAACTAACCCATGACGTTCTTTAGCTTTGAATTTACATTAATATAATATAAAAACAAACATAAAACAAATTTTCTGAAAATCAAATGAGTTTCATACTACAATAAAAAAAATAAGTCCTAAAATTTTAAAAAAATCCAACAAAATAACAAGTCCAGCAAAATAAGAAAGACTTAAGTGATCAAGCTACATTCATCTTCTTATTGGTCTAAGATTCAATGAGTTAGGGTTTTTCTTATGGGCGTATTTGATAATAGGGGAAAATATTTTAAAAATATATAAATAATTAATTGTGAGTCAGATAGGTCATTTTTGTGTCATGCAGGTCGACCCAAACATTATCCGTTTTTGAATGGGTTAGTTTCGGATTGACACTAAAATGACCTGTGGTTAATTTTTTGCCTAGCCTGTAAAAAAAGTGTCGGGTTTGCCTCATGTCGTCGTGTTATAACCCGTAACACCAGCCCTAGAAAACTGTTGTCTAATCCTTGATACAAACGCCTCAAAAACGAGTTGGAGAATGCTGCGTAGGATATGACGATGGTTTTTTTTACAAACTATCATCTTTTAAGCATCATGTAAACAACATTATGCTGTAGTGAATAACAATGTGTCCATTGATCTTAAAATATAACATTCGTTTACTCTGACATATGAAATATTAACAAAAGAAAAAAAAAAACCCTCCTTATGTTAAGATCTTTAACTATATTATAACACATGTAAGACAAATAATATGTTGAATAATTTAGTGAGAAATTACTCTATTAGCTTCTCAATGTGTAGTCACACGGAAGAGAAAAGAGAAAAATGTTTTAAGTTTTTTTTTTTATTTATTAGTTGATTACCACGTATGATGCACGTGGAAGCAATCTTGTGAGTGTTGGAATACTGTGCTTTTAAAGCAATTAATGTAAATTCTTATTTGGACTATTTGATATTGTTTTAAATAAAGTTTGAGCATTTAATTTATATTTTGTATCTGGTTGTAGATATCGTCTATCGTTAAATCCACACTTGACTCTAACAAAAGGCTAATAGTTTGAATCCTCTTGCTCCTAAGTTTAAATTAAGGTATCCAATACTAAGGTAATGATCTTGAGTGAAACATAATAACAATCCAATACTGTCCAATATCTTTAGTTATGGATATGGCCAATACAACGATGACTTGACATAAAGGGGCGCATTCTTGGGGGCCGATATGGAGGGCTGAGTTGGGGGGAGGAGAATGAGGTTTCGTGCGGGTTGGCGGGAAGCTGATAGGGAACTTAGGCGGGTTGGGGAGACAGGGCAATAGGGTGATGAGGCGCGAGTTTTGTGGAGGGGAGGAATCTGATCTAGTTTTTTTTTTTTTTTGGGCAAAGAACTAACGGATGAGATTTACTGGTTTTGAATCAAAGGTTGATATTAAATAAGGTATTTTGGTCATTTTGCGCCTAAAATTTACAAAATTAAGGGTATATGGTGTCGACATGGGTCTTTTTTTGTTTATTTTTTTTTTCGTCAAAAGGAGGCCTATGTGTTTTGATAAAATACCGAGAGTGCTCGTTTTAAAAGCCTTAAAATTAATAAAAGTTCAAGAGAGAATTCTCACTCCCTTGTTTTTTGTTTTTAATATAATTAAATTAATTCTCTTAATATATACGTCGTAATGATTCTCGAAATCATTTGGTGTTCAGTATTGCTTACCATCATTTAGACATGAATAAACAAACAAAAAATAAAATAAATAAGATCACTGTCTATTATTTTTTCTAGAAGGTCCCCCTGAATGCGCAGATTGTACAAGGCAGCTTAAAAGTAGGGAATAGAAAAGCTAAAATAATAAGGTAATGATGAAAGAATTGTATTAAAAGCGTAGGGCTGCCTTGTTTCGTAGCCTTCGGTTTAAATACACTTTTTGTCTTGTTCTATGTTTGACTGATGCACTATCCGACAACTGGTTGTAGCAGTTAACAGGTCGGTAGGACAACGGGCAGCAGCAGGTAATTTCCACTAGTGTTATCCAGGACAACAACAACATCACGATTCAGCATTCACATAAACACACACATCGTTTCTCTCCCAAAACAAAACAAAACAAAAAAAACACGTATTCGTGGAAACCATATTAAAGAAATTCATTATGGCAGTGTTTAGATTGCGAGTTTAAACTAAAAAATGTTGTAATTTAAGTTATATAAAAATATATATGTATATATATATAAATTATAGTAAAACCGGTTCAAACTAAAATTTTTTTGATTCTAATAAAATCAAATAATAAATATGTTTTCAGAGAGGCATCAAGAAGGATTGGCTAAAATTTTATATATGCACATATATATATATATATCTATATATCTGTGTGTTTCTTAGTTGATAGTGTTCATTATAATGAGCTTTAATTTTGACGAATACTTTTTTTTTTTTGGTCCTAATTGTTAGGAATTCTTAATTGGTATCATGTCATCGGTATCGAATCTAATCAAATGAAAATGAGATTAAATAATTTAAATCCAGCCAAAATTTAACCTAAAAAAATCTGACCAAATGCCTTTTTTCCACTAAATAATGAATATTTTTGAATGCTTAATTCTATTTCCATTTTCTTCCACTAAACAAATTTAAGAATCCAGAAAAAAATTATTATTAAAATGATATTTTTCCCTTCAAACAAGTGATTTTTTTTTCCTATTGTATTGTGTTATATTGGGAATTATATGGGATGTATAAAATATTTTTTGCAGTTTAATTAAATACCATTTTTGCATCATATTAAATGGCGCGATAACCAAATTATATGGGTGTAAAAGAGGAAATAATAATATAGAAAAGAAAAGGTAACAATAATCGAAGATTGACTAGTAAAAAAAAAGCATCATTGACATTCATGTATTCTCCACTTAAAAAAGAAAGAGAAAAAGAAAAATCTTTTTCCTTTTATTTTTCTTACTCTCTCCCTTTAAATGAGAAAACAATAGCTGTAGCATTTTGTGCATCTCTTAGGGTTTTCAGAGTAGGGAAAAAACTACGGTGATGTTGAGGGGAATGTTGGCTGGCTCGAAGCTTTCCAGGAGGGAAACAAATTCCTCAAATTTTAAGCCAAAAATAAGAAATCAACTCTTAAGGCTTCGGACCAGGCTTCATTCCCCTCAAACTAATTGCATATAATTCATATCCACTTTCAAATCTATCTCACAAAACTCCCCTCAAATACATACATACATATATATATATATATATATTTATCTTTGAAAACTTTTGTGGCTTTGTGAAGTGAAGGTTTTGGCTGAGAGGAATGTTGTCTGGCTCGAGGTCATGGAGGTCAAAATGAATTTCGATCGAGCGATCGAATTGTTTCTTCTTTTAAAAGCCTAAATGACTCTCGGACCAGGCTTCATTCCCCCCAGCCATTAATATTTTATCCATATGCTGGCTTCTTTTTCTCTTCAGGCTTTTCTTTGTTCTTCAGCCCTGATTAACTTATGATCTCAAGCTTCAAGTAAGTTTAATTCTCTGTCTGTCTTTTCTGTCTTACATTGCTTCTTCCGCTTGTTAATTTAATTCTATGTTTTTCTAAATTTGTACTTATTTGATAAAATTTCCATGGATTTAACTTCTCTGCACTTGGCGCTTCATTCACTGGGTTATTCATGTATTCATTCCCAGTTTTTGTATTAGATTGCATGAATCTGAGATATATTTTTCTTTTCTTTTCTTTTCTTTATTTTGTAACTTTTTCTCCATTATTTTCAGGTTCAAGTTACTAGCTTAATTTGTTTAATCTTAGCTGAAATTACTATTGTCAATAAAAAATGAAAAAAAGAAAAAAAAATCTGTGTCCAAAGTAAAATCATTAGTGCAAATTGTTTGGAAGTTTTTCTACTATTACGTATTATTTCAGGTAGAAATAAATGACAGGGTACTGTATATGTGTAATTTCCCGACGCCTGTCTTTTTTTTTAAAATAAAGTACATCTATGTTTTTTGCTTTTGTCATGAAGTTTTAATGTTTCAAATGCGTCAGAGTCAGACCCTCTTTCACACAAACACTCTCTTCTGAATCGAAAGTAGCCAAAGGGATTACTATATATGTGTGCATATATTTATTACTGTCACTACATTAATCTGTATTTAATTATGTATATTATCTGAAAACTCTATATATATATATATATATACATACACATATATATGTAGCCAAAGAGAGGACCAGTTCCTGTCACTATTGATCATTGTTCATTTTCACGTGGACAACAAAAGCATTCTACTGTTTGACGCTGCAGATGTTAAGTTCTTGCCTGCAATTGCCACCTACACACATATATATATAGCTCCAGTCCAGATGAAGCACGAAAAATTATTGATAATTTCAATTTTTTACTTTGTGGGTTTTTTTATGAGAATATGTTCTTATTTTTTCTTTTCAATTTGGTTTTTTTTTTTTTTACTTCTTATTATTAAAACAAATCGCTTTCTTTTACTTTACCTGAAAATTATTGCAGTCAGGAGTGAGAATGTACCCACATGATATTGCTAATATGAATTAATCTCCTTTGCCAATTATGCAAGTTATAGTTTGAACTTTTAAGATTAATTCAAATATCTTAAAATTTCAAATAAAAATTCCCTAAAAAAATTCAAATAAAATATAAGATTAACTCGAACATCTAATTTCCAAGTAAAAATATAAGATGAACTTTTTTTAATTTCTATTGGTTGTTATTATAAGTGTGAGAGATTATAATGTGGTCTCTTTTTTCTTTTCATTCCTTTTTTTTTTTTTTTTTTTTTTTTTTTTTTTTTTTTTGTTGTTGGGTTTCTATCAAAACTTAACCGCTGAAGTTATTGTGCTTTTGTTTCGTGGTGTACTGAAAGTTAAAGATTCCATGCAGACCTTAACTGCGACCCACGACTTGCTTAGTATATCATTGATAGATGGAGAGAATGAAAGTTTGAAACTGAATGAATGAGTGAATGGACATGACTTGGAAAAGATCGATACCAATGCCATCGCACAGTCATGAGATCTCTATGATGTTTGGGAATATAATTCAAACCATTAAGTTTGACTAACAAACAACGTAAAACTCTCACATACTATAATATTAATTGTTCAAACTTACTGCTCTCACATGCTATGATGCGATTGTTCAAACGTAATATTTAGACCGCCCTATCACATGCTCAGACGCACAATAATTTACAAGGAAAAACAAAAAGAAGGAAAGAAATTTGACCTAGAATTTCCACTTCATATATCTCTTATACAAAATATATAAAAAAAAATATTAGGTTTAATTAAAAAAATTCTTCAACTGTAGCCCTTATTACTCTATTGTCCCTGAACTTTTGAAATGTAACATTTCTTCTTCCAATTTATGAAATATTAACAATTAAAAGTTCTTAAATTATGATTTTAGTTTAAACGACACAATATCACATAAATAATGAGTACAAGTCAGTGCTTTAGTGTACTATTACACTACCTTACTTTGATAAAATCACGTAAAAGTGAAAGAAGAGATTATTTAAAAAATAAATGTTTTGTTTTTTTAACAATTAAAATTTTAAAAATATTAACTTTTTAAATTCAAGCTAGTTTTAGGTCTGATAGAGTTATTAAAATATCCCTATCTAAAGTACTAAATCTTAATTATGTATCAAATTTTATTAAAAATTTTTATAAAAAGAGTGTTTTTTTGTTAATATTTCATGGATTGAAAAAAACATATGTTATATTTTAAAATTTAAAAAGCCTATGCTAAAGGGTCATTGAAAGGAAATTTTTATGATTAATCCAAAAAAAATTTATGGCTCAGGTACATCCATAATCCGTGTGAAGCAAAAGCCAATAGCCTAGACAAGGAAATATTCAGTGACTATACCCATGTATGCATCCTCACACTTTCATAACAAGTTATTGTGTATAAGAAATACAATAATATTGAAGAACCTTTTGAAGTTGTTGGGTTCTCAGTTACTATCTTTGGAAATGCTCCATCCGACCAGCAATTTGCAGCTCTTGTTCTGAGTACTGATTTTTTCATGGAGGAGTTGTATTAGTACGGGTTTTGCTTAGCTTTTGAAAAGGCACGTCACAAAAGTGGAGAGAGAGACTGAGTGAGTAAATGACGACCATCTGACAAATCTTGGGAAATGAATGGAGAGAGAAAGAGAGACAGAGAAAGAGGGGAAGAGGGAGAGAGAGAGACGGAGAGAGAAATAGTAGAAAGACTACTTATATTGTGTATTTATTAATGGACTGTTTGTTTTGTCATTATAAAGACACAAATACTTCATAGTTTGTTTGCATAAGAGTATCATAATGACACATGGACAACATTTCTTTGGTTATTAAAAGTTGCACACAAATTAAGTTTCATAAAAGGAACCAATTAGCACTATTATTTTTAACAGAAATAATTATTCTATATTTATAGTGTGTTTAGTATGGTTAAAATTATTGGTTAGAACTGTAAGCACTGTAATATGTTAAAGCTTTACACTATAGCAATTTTTTTACTTTTACTATACCGTATAGAATTTTATAATGTTTCTAATTGAAAAGTTAGTTAAAGCTAACTAATGTCAAACGAGCTATTAACTTTCTAATAAAAATTTACTTTTAGCATCAACGCTTACGATCACCATGATTTTTTTTTTTGGTCTTATAAGTCAACTCGAAACAGGCAAAACAAGAAGGAAACTTCTTCCATGAAAAACTCACCAGTCGTGTATATTCTAAAATAGCTACATCCATCAAAATCATTTTTTAGATCTAACGTTTAAAACATAAATACCTATTAGTGGTTTTTTTTCATCATAGAAATTATCAAACAAGAAAAGGCTGAAAAAAAAATTTAAATCATGGAGCTCAACTTCCTAACAGATTTGGTTTTCACCATGACCTCTAATTAATATTTTTGGATTTTTGTGGCTCTAATATTAACTTTATATATTACAAGACTATTAATACTAATAGTTTCTAAACTTTATAGTTTCCCTTTTTTGCTTCCTGAACTTTAAAATCTCTACTTTATATCTTGAACTTTTAAAACTTCTCATTTTGGCCCTTAAATTTTAAAAATCACCGTTTTGGTCTTGAACTTTCAAAGTTCCTTAATTTGTCTTTTATTTTCCAATTTTCTGTTCACACATATGGAATTAAGCCAACGTGATTTGCACATGAGTAACATGTAAGAAAAAAAATGAGAATTTTTCACTCTTACGCTTTGTTTCACATTTACACTCTCATTTAACATTTTTTTTATCTGTTCTCATTTAGGAATGGTCTATGTGCACATTTTATGCTTGATATTGTTCGGCAATATCTTCTCATTTTTAATGTATAAATCATGTTCTTTTATATTCAAATTCAGATATCGACAAACAAAACGACTTATTAAATGAGTTATGCATTCAAAATGAGAAGAAATGTACATACAAATCCTTTCTAAATAGGAGTTCAATTAAAAGATGAAGGTATTAAGTGAGAGTGTAAATGTGAAACAAATTTAGAATTGATAAAATCTCATTTTTGCCCTTATAAAATCTCATTAAGTGAGAGTTCATTTGACTTGTTCAAAAAGAGGTGAGAGGGAAGGGTAGGTTACTAGGGAGCTTTTTTCCCTTTTTTTCGAGACTTGGACATGTAAAAAGGGTGTTGAGTAAGAGATTTGAGCTGATGGTTAGCCAATTAAATCAAGTGCAAACAAGTACAACTTGAGTTTTTATAACCTAGTCAACAGACTAATCAAATTGCACTATTTTGCATACTTTCAATTCTATTAAAATCTAGTTATGCCAAATGAATAAATAGGCAAAACAATTGGTTTAAAATGCATTTAAAATGGAAAAATACTTTGTAATCTATTTCATAACTATTTAGCACACCAATCTTCTTTGACTGAGAAACCAAGCTTTTCAATGCAATAGAACTTTTAATAACATGTTAGATCATATATTAATAATTCAATGTCATATTTAATGAATATAATCACATTTATACATGATTCAATCTTAAAAATAATGAGTACTCATACTCATAAGATATGCTTTTCATATGCTCCTAGTTCAATAACATATGTTTGTAAATGCATAGATATGCAATATGCTTATTATTGGCTAATTTTGAGTTAATTGGGCATTACAAAATTGATAGCAGGTATATATTTCTAAAGAAGAGGAGAAGAGTGATGTTTCAAGGTCTTGAGATAAATTAGTATAACTCAATAACATGCAAGAACACAATCACAAATTTTTTTTAAAAAAATGCATATGGTTTTTGCATCGAAAGTATAAAGATTTCAAAAAATATAAATGAAAATTATGTTTATCTAGTTTTCATTCGCCTTCTTAGTAGCGTTGTTGCTTATTATATTTTTCTTTAACTGGATTTACATTTTGGTTGGATTTTAAAGTAAAAAAATCACACTATTATAATTTCTTATCCCTCCATTTACTAAAAAAATTGGAATAAAACAACAATAGACTCAAATCACTAGTAGAAACTGTAAATTACACAATGGTTTAAAACCGTCGTGGTATGTTTTTATGACATTTAAAAAACCATCGTGTAATCATCCGTCGTGGTACCAACAACACTTTTCACGATGGTTTTTTACTGTCGTGAAATCCTTATTTTGACGGAGTTCTAGGATCTTAGGACGAGGCTACCACGACAGTTTTTATCAAAAACTATTGTGAAGCGCTAAGCTTACATGATGGTTTTTATGAAAACTGTCATGCATGCTATGCCTTACATGACGGGTTTTTTAAAAACCGTCGTATAAGGCTTTGTTTCATGACGGTTTTCATAAAAACCATAATGAAAAGTTGGTCTGAAGCTAAAAGAAATAACCAAAATTTTTGGTTTCCCATAATATGAATAGTCCCATATTTTCACCATTAATACAATGCCTTGCTTTCTTAATCACATAATTACATTGAACTATAAAATTTTTGCAAAATCATATATATATATATTTACATTGTAAAGTCATGTACTCTTTTTATGCTTGCACAAGAGTTGATAGATTCTTGGTGTCTAAGTCCATGTTTTTATGTGTGAGGTAAAGAAACGATAACAAAAATAAATAAAATTAACAAAAATATTGAAAACAAAACTAATTAACTAAAACAAAAACACAAACACATAGTAATAGAAGCTTTTCATCAAACATGTGGTGGGCATCACAATAATACTTAGGCATCACAAACACATAAAAAATAACCTATTCTCACACCAAAATGCTAACTGTTGTTCAAAGTTCTTTTAAACACCAAATACAAGTAACACATGCTAAATGGCAAATAAAAAAGTAATGTAAGTAATATTAAAACTAAAACTAAAGCTATAAAACACTAAAATAACCAAATAATACTAAGTCTAAAACTAACTATAACACAACAACTAAAACTAATGGTTTGAAATTTACCAACAGTGGGGGAGTCAGAAGAACATCAAGGGAGGAGTCAAATGACGGCGGAGTCGGTGGAATGTCAAGGATGAGGACAAATGGCAACAAACGGCGCCAAGTTTATTGGGGGTTGGGTCGAATGATGGTGGGTAGGATCATGGAGAGAGTGATAGGAGAATGTCAAAGTTTGTGGAATGTCATAGGTGGCTGGGTTCATCAGTGGCTGGGCCATGGGGGGAGGAGTTAGAGAGAGAAAGGGAAGAGAGAAACGGATTTGAGAGTTATAAAGGATTTGAGTTGGAGAAATTTTGAATAAATAATGAAGACCATGGCATTGGCGCATGCTAAAATTTGAGCGGGGGACTAAAAATTTTGAATATACAGAACCTTTCACGATGGCTTTTATAAAAACTATCGTGAAATGTAAGGCAGAACCTTTCACGATAGTTTTTATAAAAACCATCATGAAAGGTCACACGTGTACTTTCACGGTGGTTTTTATAAAAACCATCATGAAAGGTTCGCATAGTCGAAATTTTTAGTCCTCCGCCTAAATTTAAGCATGCACCAAGATGCGAAAACTTTCATGATGGTTTTTATAAAAACCATCATGAAAGGTCCCATATTCAAAATTTTTAGTTCCCCGTCCAAATTTAAGCATGCGCCAAGATGCGGAACCTTTTGTAACACCCCAAAATATAATGTTAGAAATAAACATGGATGATGTGATAATATCATA
>CAMOHE010031073.1:0-39040 GCA_946598075.1 Artocarpus hirsutus
TCCGGACGAAAACAATTATTGGGTTAGTCATGAGATGCAGGTTGGCGGAAGTGATGCAGATGATGCTTGATTTCCTTTCATATCCAGTAATAATTGTACATTCTTTAACCCTCCATTGTTATTGTTCAAACCATGTGTATTCAATTCCAAAACTGCAAACTTTTCATTTGGGGTGACTCCTCGCCTGCTTGTTCTTCAATAACGTAACATTTTATTGTTCATTATGACATAGTTTGTGTTCAAACTTCCCTGTGTTCAAGTTTCAATGTCATGGTTTGTGTTTGTTGTTGTTAGACAACTAAGTTTTAGAAAGAGATGGCCTCGTTTCGTTTCAACCAATTTAGATTTAAGTGAAGTTAGTTGATCATATGCCCCCTGGAGATTTCGGCTCATGGTTAAAAAGTGATTGATTAAATTATTAAATTTTGCTCATACATTATTTTCAACATAAATGCTAGTAGTACAAGCTCAAAACTCTTTCCACGCAGGGAATCGAATTCATGCCTCACAATCGTTCGGTGAAAATTAAAAAGGATGCTTTTACCTTATGATTATTTTTTAACCAAACAAATCTTGAGCAATCATCAATTACTCGTGATTGAAGGGGACAAGCTAAGACATCTATGGCCTAATAAAACCTTTCCAAATATATCTAGTGTATGGTTCATTATGGCAAATGGATTTGTGGCTTGGGATTTTGGGTGGATTTTTTATTCTATTTCTAATCTCCATGCTTGGATTCAAATCTATTATCTAATTTTTGGTGTCTAGAATGCTGTCTAACCAATCATCATATTATAACAAGTAATTTAGTGAAAAACATGTAAATAATGTATTATAATATGATTGATTAGACGCTATTTAGGAAACAAAAATTTGACAGAAGATTTAAGTTCTTACACTGAATTATCTTTCCTCCTCATAACAAGATTCTTCTCTGGAATTGTCTTTTGCACACAAAATTCTTGATGTAATCTAGTACCAAGTATCTACTACTATCCGCCCCTATCAAGGTTTTGGGTATTTTGTTTTATTTTTGTTTAAAGTCAAAGTTTTGGGCAGGTTAAGTATCCGGAATCACTTCTTTCAAAGAAAAAAAAAAAGAACAGGAAAGAAGAGAAGGGGAAAAAAAAGGGTGGGTCCTGTCAATTGCAGATTGTTGACTAGTATAGGGTTTCTTGATTGGTGTCACGGGCCGAGAAAGGTATCCAAGTGTAATATGTGGAGGAGTTTTGGCATTTTTCATAACTAGACGATCGTGACACTCTGCCTATATTCTTTGCTTCTGTTGCATGTTGCTTTTCTGTGGCCAAAAAATCTCGGACATTTATGGCGTGTTATCCCGTCACGAGGTTTTCTGTTGTGGCCTAAGCATCAAAGAATTTGAGAAGAAAAAAAAAAAGTCCTTTTCTTTTGGGACCTCTCCCTAATACACAGACACACACACACACACATATATATATATATGGAGAGTCGAAATATTTTCAGAATTATATCAAAGGTTAATTTTACTTCATCGTATTTCTTTAATTATATATGTAATGAGACCTTCAATATAAATACAAGGTTAGAGATATTTTTTCATCCAAGTATTTGTGAAATATATAATTTCCGGACAATATGTGCAACGCATCAATATTTTCACAAATTTGACTGAGTATCCAAATATAAGCCGATATGTATATATATATATTTTTTTTTTTGAGGAGATACAAGCCGATTTTTAAGTATATGGCATAAATAGATAAAGAAAAAAGAAAAAAAAAAATCAAAATTCACATTTCTCCTATTGTGTTGTCCTAACAATAATAATAATACATTTTCAAAAAAAATTCAAGTAGAGTGTTTGAATTTAACTATGCACTTTGTAACTTCGTATTGTAAAGTAAAAATGTTGTGAGACTTTAGAGACTATAAAAATATGAGGAACTAACAATAAAATGCTAGTTTACTAATGTATATTTTTACATGTACTACATATCGCTTTTATGCAAATTACACTGGTCATATTTTCATTATTATTTTTTTTTGAAATGACTGATATTTTCATTATTTATACTTGATTACTTAGATTAACAAAAAATGGATTAATTCGAGTGTTTTTTATTTCTTTTACTATTTCTTATAATTTCACTTGAAATTTCTGCGTTTCACGCAAATATATTTTTTCTTTAAAAAAATCTTTCATTTTTATCAACATTTAAATTATTATTCAATATATTTGTGAATCCAGGTATTTAAAATTTTTATTTTCTTCAGCACCATACCCCTTAAACTTTTCCTTTTTGACAAAGTGCCTTCTAAATTTTAAAATTTGGCATTTAACCCTAAATTGCCCAAATTGATAACGCTGGTTAAAATTAGTGAGGAGATACCCATGTGCAACTCACTTCTTTTTTCTTTTTTTTTTTCTGTATTTAACCCCTTAAAATTCTCACATGTTGGCAAATGGCTCTTGAATTTTTAATTTTTCGATATCAACACTCTTTTTGTTTATTCAATTTAAACATTGTTATCAATTTGGGCCACATTGCAATAGTTCGATAAGTTTTAGGGATTTCTTTTCAAAGTTAAAAATTTAGAGGGAAACTTATCAAAGTATGAAAAGTATTGGGAGAAAGGTGCAAAAAAACCTATTTTTAACGCTTTTTTGAAACCATGCCCAAGGCAGTTGAAGAAAGAAGCCGTTGGTTTGTATAAAATCCAGCGGCAGAAGTGGTTGAATGACATCAGGAAAGTCAAAACTATTCTGCGAGAAATTAGAAAGCCAAAATTATCGGCATGGCTTCAAGTGGCACCGATAGTTGTGGGACCCACTTCGTCCTTGGCTCTAATCTTGCCCCTCTTCAAAGTTCTAAAGAACCCCCTACTCCCTAAGAGGTCCGAGGGCTTCCTCTTTGTGGAGTCATTAGGCAAACGGCCTGCATGTTTGGCAACTGGCAGATAAAAAGGCATGTTCTCACTTGGGAAGAGGAAATTCTTGGAGTTGAGAAAGATCTATACCTAAGTTAATAATTTTTTGTAAAGACTAATGTTAATCTCTTACCCTACTAGAAACAAATAGGCGTCTTTGGCACGCAAGATTGGAATGATTAGGATTACTTATCCAGTCAATATTTTGCCCCAAACATAAGATTAGGATTATTTATTGTAATCTTAGTCCAAATCTAGTGTGCCTAACACATCCATAGGGTGTCTAAAAAGTGAGTTAAATATTATAACACATAAGTAGTTTAGAATGTAGTACACTTTTACTTTATATTGCAGTATATGAAAGCTTTATATTATTTGAATCGAAACTAATGAGTTTGAACAGATTTTGCCACAACACCACAAAAGCTTAGAGATTTATTATTGTTTTTTTTCTCCCCTTCAATATAAAATATAACGCTAGTGAACGCTTGAAAAAGATTTAATTCTTGAAGGAATTGATGAAGTATCGAGTCCACAAAAACTCCTCCAAGAAAAGGTAGATTACTTGACGCAAATACACATCTAAAAGAAACGGGTGAACACACATCCTTCTGCCACATTGAGTCTGGTCAAATGAAGAAACCGAAATGCACAATGCGCAATACAAGAAAAGTTTCACTATAACTCAACCTTTTTGTAACCCAGGAAGTAAAAACAAACATACTAGACAACAAATTCATGAATGTACGTTGATTTTTTTTTTTTCTTTTAGTTTTTTTGGTAATGGAATCCAATAAAGCCTCATAAAGGTAACCAAATCAACCAAGTGAGTAGATCATCCGCTCACCCACCTCTTTGCCTACAACTCTCAAGTATCTATGCAACTGGGTTTCCAAGTAACTCCTCTGCGAGGGCGGAAAAGCTCGCTGTAGATCCTGCAATGGGAAAACACAATGTGGTGAGTAAATAAGATGATAAAGGTCAGAGCAATATCAATCTAGCTTCTCTCAGCTTCAAGGTAAGTCCTATAAATACACAATGGAGATCACGCACCTGGTATTTCAGACGAGCTCCCTTCAATCCGATCAATATGTTTTTGATATCTCCAATCTCAAATTGAACAGATTCCGAATCACTGGATTCTCCACCTGATTCATCGTCGGAGCTTTCATATTCGGGATCAATGACATCATCGATTTGACGCGCATGAACATCGTTGGAGTCTTGAAGGTCAAAGTCATTGTGTTCCACTTCCATGGCTTCGTCAGAAGCATTTGGTGCTGGGACTTCTCCATCTTGTAAGAGAGCACAATCTGATAAGACAACATATGCCTGTCGATCAAGGAAACGCCTGGCAACATCAAATAAAACCCACCTGGAGAAGAGAAATCACATATCAGCCCATCAGAAAGTTTACACACTTTGGATGTCCAAGGCACTTGCAAGTTGTTGCAAAGTTTTTAAAGAGGGTTTGGCTTAGAATGTCATACAACTTAAAAACTTTCCTATTGTAGGGGAACCACCCATCTATGGTTTTTCTCCTAAAACAATGAAATAAAGAATATCAACCAGAAAATGAAGAGGTCATGGAACGCAGCATGGTATACACACATAAAATAAGAGGGCCAATTAAAAAAGGAAAAAACATTAATAATAAAGCCTTGGAAAGGCATTAAATTGCTCCTCAAGGAGGTCATATTTATGTATAAAAATGGAACTTACTGGTAACGGAGAGGACAAAGAAGCTCGGAAGGTTGATATGTTGCTTTATATCTCATCTTATTGCAGGAGTGAATGTAATAGCCAAGATAATAAAACTGGAGACTCGGGCAACGTATTTGATTTTCTTGCACCCAATTTATTTCCTGTAGAGCTGAATACTTTCCAAGTGATAGAAAGGCAAAGTCTGGATCCCAGAACAAATATTTACTTGACAAACATCTAGGGAGGATATCTACAACACCAACTGCAACTAGTTGTCCATCAATTACATATTGCTGATGGAAAGAGCCAAAGCCACAAGGTGGAACTGTACCACCATTTGTTGGAGGAACAAAGATTAAGGGAGTATCGACCAGAAATCTTTTGTATGAACTTTCCGTGACCTGATCTGGTCTATCATTATGCACCTTTATCTGATAACGTCTGTACAAGGCAAACTCTTCTGGATCAAAACTGGACCTTTTTAAATGGATCTCGAGCCTTCTTCTTTTTAGGGGGGGATGCTCATAGCTATTTCCCCAAGAAGATGATTTCCTTTCGTGCCTTGCAGCAGATCCTTCAGTCACAGTCACAACCTCAGCACTTCCATCCAAGTAGGCTTTATTGGTTTTAGAATAAAAATTGATGTGTCCATTGCAAGCCCTGACTGAAAGGCCAGAAGTTTCGGCCAGCTGATTTAGGGAACTTGCCAGCTTTTCTGAAATAGACTTGGGAGACAATTCCTTTTCATGCACAATATTTTCAGATACTCTTGAATGGCAGGTATCCTCCATACCAGGTTTTGCTCTTTTTTTTATGGCAGCCGCTATTTGGAATGCAATATTGCTGGAGTACAGGAGAGTTTCTGATCCCTCAACAAATAACTTTCTTTTTCCTTGTGAAACCTTTTTAACAGAAGCTTTCGACAATTGAAGATCATTAGGAAATTGCCCACTCTCAACGCATATGTGCACCGCATAATCAATTTTGTCTGCTAAATATTGCAAGATATTTTCAGCATTATTTTTTTCTGCACTGTTGCTAGACAAGAATTCTTTCCTTGCTGAGCTTGAAACTCCAGGATCAGCAGAACTGCCGGTACCCTTAGAAGAATTTGAATCCTCCTTTAATTTAAGTGGCTTGTTCGAATCAAGGCTGCCGTCTAAAAACCTAGGCATAGACTGTTGTCAGGACTTGCTACAAAACATATTCACAATAAAGTATATCTTTTTCAGAACTTTTTTTTCTTGGTAGTTTTTTTTGTAGTTTTTTTTTTTTTTTTTTCAGAACTTGACAATAACCTGAAAATATCCAACAATTTCACACTTATCAACTAAAGCACTACATAATATAATATATATGCTAGTTTTAAAGTGACCTAAATCTGGCATCTCACAGCACGATATATTTCCTTAACACACAAATAGCATCAAAACAGAGAATAATAATAAGCCTCAAATTTATGATACCATTCTATAAGTGGCCTCAACTCTCTGAAGTTATCTAACCGTTGATTTCTTTATTCTCCCCTTTTACAGTTTGTAAAAGGAAATCTACTAAAAGGCAATATGAGTATACCTTTGCACTCGTCTATTCACTCGAAGTTGCTCCTTAGAAGGAGAAAAATCACCAACTCTCAAGCGAATAGTATAAGAAGGGCAGCATGTTCGATCCATCTCAGGTTTGTAAAGGAAGGAACCAGACCTTCTCCAACCTTGGTCAAGAAGATCTAAGAAAATTCCATTAGGTACGAATAGATAAATTAAGTATTGATCGTAATAGATAAAAACCGCCAATAGAAAAAAAGGAAAAAATACATACATACATACATACATACATACATATACATATATATGTGTGTGTGTGTGTGTGTGTGTGTGGTATCTTAGAGAAGCCCACTTAGAACTCTGCAAAATAATTTTTGGTGAAATAATAGAACGAGTTGAGATGTAAGGTTTGCGGAACATGGAAATAGTTAAGTTCACCAACCTTGATAGTCATTAACTGTAAGACTACGAGCCCATAAACCTGCAAAACCAATAAATAAAGAAGCAAGATTAGACATACTGGTTATCTAAACATAATTGTTTAACCACACGCGAAAAGAAAATAATAAAGTTAGAGCAGCAAACATAAATCTAAGGGAAATGCTAAGAATCCCAAGTTATCAACCAAATTTTCTGTGATGAATAAGTTGTTATGTTTCAATTGGTAGAATTGGAAAATCTACCAATTGAAACATGACACTTCACTTGCGAAATCAATCACTTGGTACAAAAGTTTGGTAGATTATTGGGGATCCCTATCATTATCCTTAATCTGCTAAGGTCGATACAATCCTGAACATTATCAGACTTTTGTTACTTTAAATTGGTTTGTTTAAATGCATGTATTTGTTGCTTAATGTATGTGGTTTTTACATCACTCAAGCACGTAATACAATCAACTCTCTCACACAATCACAATAACAATGCAGAATGAACTATAAACGAGACATCCATAGATAGTTGATCTTTGAAAGAGAAAATAACAAACTTTTCGACCAGAAAAATCAAGTTTCCGCAACCAAACAAAAATTTATTATGTTCAGAGTTCATCAGAGCAGCCGTGAACTAACTTATCGATGTTTTACAATTTTTCTTTCAAATTTATTCATGGCTAAAGTACTAATTCGTACAACACAATTCGTAAATTAAACCAAAAAAAAAAAGAAAAAGAAAAAGCACTTCGTCTCAGAAAACACACAATCCCGAAATTAAGTAAATTTCTCCGAATTCAACTCGAACACACCGTTGACTAAGTAATCAAATAAACACGTAAAAAAGAAGCGACAAAATTCTTGATTCGCTTGATGATCGAATTCCAATCACGCGAGGAGAATTCAACAAACAATCGAACCAACCAACACCGATCATCAATCGAATCCTGAAAACAAATAACCGTAAGAGAAAAACAGGAAGAAGATTAAGTGACGAACCATGAGAGATGCTGGTGCGACCGGGGGATCTACAATAGCCGCAAGAGCTTCGATTCCTTCCGCAATCGACGACCAGACTCTTGCCGCCGCCATTGTTGTTGTTGTCTTTGTCGGCGGTGTTGGCGCCGGTGGTTCTGCTGCTACTGCTAGCCTCGCTCCTCATCTTCCCCGCCATGTCCGATTCTTTCTTTTCTTCTTCTATGCCCAATTTTAGCTCTACTCTACTGCATCGGAGGATTTGAGGATTAATTTACAGGGTGGTTCCATTTTATCATTTCTGATGCTCGTAGAGGAAACGACGTCGCTGAGAGTGATTTTAGAAAAAAAAAAATATTCAAATGGGAAAAAACAAATTAAACGAGAAAGCAAATTAAATTGGAAAGTCTATGAAATAAATAAATTAATAAATAATAAGTAAATTTCGTCCTTAGTGGGTAGGCAGAAGACGGATTCCGGGGAATCAACCCAGCTTATTTTCTTACGTGGCACCATTATCATTTGCCACGTGTAGTGAATTGTATCACGTCTGGACAACCGGTTGTCCCCGGTTTTGAGCAAGGCTTTTTTTTTTTTTTTTTTTTATAGAACGGTAAAGTTGCATCATGAGTCACAAAAAAAAAAAAAAACTACATGCAAGAAATGCAAGTACACAAAGTGAAAGGTACAATGGTAAATCGCTTAGAAGAATTGGTTATTTTAAAGGAATAATAATCGTAGCACCATCATTTTAAAATCATATTAGAATTTCTTTTTTTTTAAATGTATGTCATTAATAGTATTGTACATTAGTATTTACCTCTAATTACTAACTAATTTTCCCCTTTGATACAAAAACCCTAACTACTATCTTTTTTTTTTTTTTTAAATATAAGTCCTTGCTAACAAGTCAACCATATTGATCTTTAGTCTTTACCACTTCTAATCACTAAAACTAGTTTTAAAATCCTTAGTTTTTTTTGGCTAAAGGTGAGTCATTACTAGTTAGTCTAGTACATTAGTATTTACCACTACTAATTACTAACTTGTTCTAAAATCATTGATATTGTTTTTTGGTTCAAGATAAAAAAATTACTAGTAAGGTATATGTTCATTTATAAATGAAGGTCTGTGAACAATAATAAATATTATAATGGAGGCTTTGGCGTCAAATTCTATTTCTTTGATGAAAATGTAGATGAATAGTTGAATGACGGTCGGTCAAAAATGGCCGATAAAAATCATGTATCGGCTCTGGGATTAAGTCTAAAATCATTAGTAGTAAGTTGAGTATATTAGTTTTAATTAGGATAAATTTAAAATCGTTAGTAGTAAGTCTAGGACATTAATCTTGATCGCTAATCACTAAGTAGTTTGAAAGTAATTGTAGCAAGTCTAGTACATTAGTCTTGATCACCAATTACTAATTAGTTCTAAAATAATTAGTAGTGATTCTAATACATTAGTATTGGCCACCAATCACCAACTAGTTCTAAAGTCATTAGTGATAAATGTAGCTCATTTAGTCTTGACAACTAATCATCAACTAGTTCTAAAGTCATTAGCTGTAAATCTAGCTCGTTTAGTCTTTGACCACTAATCACTAACTAGTTCTAAAACTCTACTATATTAGTCTTGACCGCTCATTTGTCATTTCAGTCTTCTTTTGCAACTTTATGTCTTATTGGATTCGACCTGTAATCTTTCTTAAATGTGTTCTTGTGGTTATAATATAATTTTGTAACCCTCCAAAATATTATTCTTTTATAATCTGAGTTCCATTTTAGTACTGCTTACAAAAAAAAATGGCCAACTTATTTTGCCGTCTTACAAAACCTTTATCCTATCTCATCACATTATGAATGTAATAACCAAGGGAAATGGATTAATAAAATCTAATATTTAATTAGATTTAATTAATGAATTTATCTTTAAAAATCGTATTTTTGTAAAAATTATGATAATATATAATAAACAATGTTAATAGAAAATTTTACTGTAAATTTGATACGATGTTAGATATTACTAAATACATATTTTATGAGCTTAAAAGCTCAAAAATTTATGAATAATATCCATGAAACGAATTTTATACAATCAATTATAATATTATGGTATAAATTAATGGGTGATTAAGATCAGAATAAAGTAGAAAGTTTGCCAAAACCTAAAATAGTGCAAAAATGGTACAACGCAGTGTAAGTACACTACTAAGGTAAAAACACAGATATAAAAAATGCTGTGTTTGGACTCCAAAAGTGAACTAACGAATTGGTAAGATATTTTATACAGTATAAGAATACGTATCTCAATGGTTTCACTCTAGCAGTATACGAAAAATACTGTGTGGTAAAAAATTACACTGTGTGAGATTTTGGGGCCCACCAAGTGGACACCTCATAAGTTTTTATTGGGCCACCACACCATGAAAGGTGGCCCAATTACCTAAAGCCACCCATTGCCCTTAATTACGAAAGTGATGACTCACCTATTTTTTATTTTAAAAAAGTAGAGATAAGCCTTTAATTAAAGATTAAAACATCCAAAAAAAAAAAAAATCATTTCTCTTTCTTTCAAGTTCAGCAGCCCCCTCTAGCCTTCCTCTCAAAATTTTCTCAAAATAACCTTCTTGCATAACACTTTTCAAGTGAGTTCCAAGACCAAGCCCAAGATTTCATCAACTTTTAAAAATCCAAACTTTTTCTTAAGTTTTCCTAGGGTTTTTGCTTAGTTTAAGGAGGGAATTTGACCTAAGATTTTTTCATGTGAAATATTCTTAGGAAATTGCAAGGAAGCCCTTGAAAGGTTTATGATCACAAATTTTTCTTTTGATAAGTTCAATTTTTCAAATTTAAAGTTTATTTGGTTTTTTTGTTTTGGTTTGTTATTTCAGAAAGGCATGTGATCCTTTATGTAAGTTGTAGTTTGATTTTCTTAATTCCATGATTTATGTTAAGGTTTGTGGTTGAAATTTAGGTTTGAAGGTAAAAAATGGTATTTGGTGCAAAAATGATTGGTTTTGTAAACTTTAAAGTGGTTTTAAAAAGAGTTGTGAATTAGCATGAAAATTGTTTAAGAGGGTCTTGAAATTGTACAAACGGTGGCTGGAATGCTATATTACAGCAGATTTTTGCAAAAATTACTCCAGGGAGTAAATTGCCAAAAAAAATCTTATTCCAAGCATAATTTAAAAAAAGGCCAAAAACTCCCTTGTATAGTGGGAATTTAAGAACAGTTAAAACATGAAAGTTGTAGATCTCGATGAAACTGTTAAAAATTATGAACGGTTTGTTGAAAATCGCCTTCGGTTATGAGATATGAATTTTACAAAATTTGTTAAAATTGAAAAAAAAATTAGGGGCAAAAACGTCTTTTTACAAAAGGAATTAGAGTATGGTACTTTGAGAAAATTTGATCGTCTTGAAAAAGAGGGACTAATAGTTTAAAAAGATTATTTTTGGTCCCGGGGACAAAATTGTTAAAAAAATTTCAAATGAGGAATAAAATTGCAAAGTTTTGTTTAACTTGGCCTTTATTGCAAACTAATAATCTGATACCTTGAACACTTGTTTTCATGCTAACAAGTGACGTTTCATGTTAAATTAGCCAAGTTGGGTCTAGGAATTCAAAGCAACCTATCAACGGCAAAAACGTCATTTTTCATGAAATGGGCAATACGGACTCTGAAACGAATAAGATAGAGAAAAACAACCTTGCTAAGGATTTCTTTTTTTAGAAGTTATAAGATTGGAATGAAACGAGATGACGGTCGAACTTTAAGTAATCGCAAATGTATTCCGAAATAGTAGTGGAAAAGTATACTTTATTGACGTATAGTTAAATAGTGATGATTTAGCTAATAATGATATAATTGGCCAAACAGAACCTTAAACAAGTAACAAATAAAATACGAAGGCGGTTTTAATAGCAACAAAAGCAAGTAAGTTCCAAACCCACCTACATTATGAAAAAGTAGGTTTAATGGTATAATACACTTATGTGAATATGTCTGTGTGTGCTATATAATTGAAAAGTGTAAATGTTTTGCACTTAGTATGTATGTATATTGGCATGCATGGTATGGTAATCAAAATAACTGGACTGGTAAATGAATCATCAAAAATTAGAAAGTATCGTACCAGCTTTTAAAGTAAAGGAGAGTTTAAAGTTAAAGTTATGTTATGGTCTCGATGTTACGAAGACATATATACACATATGGTACAAGCATTTAGGCCCTAATAAAGAGAAGATATGATAATAATAAGGAATGTTCATAAAAAAACATAAATGGATCATGTATATTAGTATAAGATTTATTTGGGCTATGTTTGGACTTATTGAGCTTAAGCTCACCTATTTATTTCATGCTATATAAATTTCCACTAAAAGATCAAAATGAATATACTGATGAGTTGGCCGGGGAATATGAGCAATCTGTAGACCAAGGTGTGGATACCGCCATAGATATGTTTTCGTTGCTATGTGTTTTAAGTTGGTTTGGATTTTGATGTATAAAAGATATAGTATGGTTAAGTGAGACAAAATCTCTTTTGGACATGCTAAGTATATAATGTTTTAAAAAGAAAGTTTGTTTATGTGGTTATGTATGTATAATATATTTATTGAAATCTTAAAAAAAAATAATCTTTAAAATTTTTATAGATACATAAGCAAAGAAAGTGTTAAAGTACAGCCCATAAAAAGACAGATTGTAACAATAAAATCCTAGATTCTTCCACGAAAGTATAGAGAAAATTTAATTGAATCTGACACCAAACTCTTATAGCATGTTTTGCAGATTGAAACCGCTGACGATGTATTATTTTGGGCCTTTGTAGATAAGATTAGTGGAGAGGAAGACGAACAGAAATTGGAGGGGAAGAGGGAGAATCATGGTAAGTAGATGTTTTTTTTTCCTCCAACCGGTTGCCCGTAATAAAATGCCCTTCATTCGCTTTACTACCCTCACTTGCCCTCGATTCACTCCGGCCATTGGATGAAATTGTAACAATAAAATATTACAACTCAGCAGAATGAATGGTCCGGATTATCTGTAGGAGCATCCCACATTTTAAAGAGCTGTGGGTCTGAATAAGAAACCTGAAGGCTCGTAAATATTTTTGTTCCTTAAAAAAAAAAAAAATCTCCACCGAGTATGGCCAGGCCCTTTTTAACAAAAAAAAAAATACAAAAAATAGTAAAGACTGTCACTTTTTAAAATTAATTGTATAATAAATATTAAATTTATGATGTAAATAATTTATTTATTTATTTGTTTATAATGTACATAATTTTTATTTACATAATAAATAAAATTATAATGTAAATAATATATTCATTTTCTTATTTATAATGTAAATATTTCTTATTTATACAGTAAATAAGTTGTTACATTCTAAATTTGACATTTATTATAAACATTTTTAAAATTTGAATTTACTTCAAAAGGTATCAAAAATATGATATTTTTTCACTCTCCAAAAAAAAAAAAAAAAGATATATATATATATGGCCAGGTCGAGTTAGATAGAACAGGCCTTACATGGAATCCGTATATTCGGCCCGATGTTGGGCCTGCATAAAGATGTGAACATGGTCCTTTGGCCCGACACAAAATATATAGGCAAAGATGGGCCGTACTCTTCCGCTGGAGTATTTATAAGAGTGTTTTAGAATCAAGTTTTAACGGTAAAATTCTTACATACTATAATGTAAAACAAAAAAAATGTTACAGTGTAAAACTCTTCTATGCTATAGTTTTTAAATTTTAACTTATAGTTGCCAAACACTCTAGTGTTTTTAGTCATCTAAAATTATCTCAACAATGAAGTTGAAATACAACAAAATTTTCAAAATATTTTAAAAATAACAAAACTTAATAATTTTGTAATTATATAATAAAAACAATTACTATCTAATTAAATAATGCGAGATGTTACCTATAAGTATTATGCAATTTTTGTAATATCATTAAGACAATTAATATGTTATATAGTACAAAATACGATATCATTGTAATGATTAGATTGTGATTTTTTTTATTTTTTAAAAAATATTATGAAAATTTTGCTAAGTTTCCATTTCATTGTATTAATTTACCATGTAACGTAATTTTACTAAATATTTTTAAATGTACATATATTTTCCAAGCTTCCCAGTAAAAGAGTGTGCTAAAGATTTTCTGACTATGTAAGTATGTATTTTTTGTCTCTCAAATTAAAAGAGTTAGCTAGAGAGACAACACACAAGTGTCTGTGTGGTTTTTTTTTTGAGAAAAAACACAAGTTTATTTTGAAGGTGGAAATTGACGAGAAAGCCATGGCATATGATTTTGATTTCTTTTGTATCATTAGTAATAATGTCATCTTTTATCTGAAGAAGATCTCAAACAACATAAGACATACCTATATAATATGGAGATTTTTGTATCGTGGTAATTTGCTTTTGTTCGCTAGGATTATGTTTTTGAACGTGTTAACCTGATTAAAATGGTTTTAGAAATGTGATATTTACAATAAAATACTATATAATATGGTTGACATATTATTGTCTCATCACAAAATAGTACGATTTATATGATGCATTTCCTATTAACTTGATATAAATATATTAACCTTTGTTTACATAATTCACCGTAAAACCTTTGGTTAGAATTATAAACACTGTAACATGTAAAAACTTTACACTATAGCAACTTTTTTAAACTGTAACATGTAAGAGCTTTATACTGTTTTTAACTAAAAAATTGGTTAAAATTAAGTAATGCCATACAGACTAATACCCTGTTTGGCAATTGTGGTTCCTACCATAATCTCAGTTATGAACAGTAAAAAGTTCTCATATGCTACAGTAACAATAAAAGAAATTGCTACAGTAAAAAGTTCTCATGTACTACAGTAAAAGTGGTTCCTACCACTCTTCCAAACACCCACTAACTATTAATTGAAAAGCTAATAAAAAGAAAAACATAGTAAAATATTCCGTAATTATTGCCCTATATTTGCCCTTCAATCGAGAAGGATAATACAAACAAACTTTTGCTATTAGTGCTTAGTTGTGGTTCTATCACTGTTATTTGTTTTAGTAATGCAAACTAGGACACACTCGCTTAATAAGTGGAGTAGATATCTAGAACGTGCACAGGCTAATTAAATTTGAAAAAAAAAATAAAAATGTTAGTTTTTTGGTATGAAATTTGAAAAACTTTTAGGTGGTAGAATGTAGAAATCACACCTTTTTTGCAAATTGGAAAAAAAAAAAAAAAGGAATATTCATCAGACAATCAAACAACATTCTTAATTTTTTCAGCGCAAAAGGAAAAAAAGAAAAGAAAAGAAAAAAAAAAACAAAACATTCAATGACAAATCAAAAAACAACTTGGTATCCTTCACCATTCATTTCCGTATGATTAAAGCAATGCCCGACAGGTCCCAACTGGCGATGATGCGAGAGCTCCACGTGAAAATAAGGGCCTGCACCATAATTACGATAAAAACAAGGGACTCAACTGCAAAAAATCTCATTTCAAAATTCAAAAAAGACACACCAACAACAAAAGAAAATAAAAAAAAAAAAATTAGAATTAAAAAAAGAGGGCAATCTCGTGATCATCCACCACCCAAAAGCAAAAACCTGAAAACGTAGTCTTTAAGCGAGAGAAACAACGAGAGCAGTTTGATTGCTGACCCATTCCTTTTTTCCCATTTTGGACTCCAAATCCTCAAATATTTACCATTTAATGCCACTCTCCTTCGTCTCTCTTCTCTGAAATTTCCGATCTTGTTTCCACTTCTCTCTCCCTGCAATTCCCCATTTTCGAGGTTTTCGAGCTTCGTTCTTCTTCAACAATGGCGGTTCTTTAAACACCTCACTCTCTCTCTATCCCTCTATCTCTTTCATCTTCTACCTTTACACCCGACTTGAGCTTCTTCGTGCGGCAAAAATGGCGGCTTCTTCTAGCTGAGAAGGTTAAAGCTTTGGGGTCTTCTGCAACTTTCGCTTCCTCATTCGGCTTTTTCCCTGTCGGAGAGAGGCAATGGAATGCTGAAACATAGAATTTGTGCTTTGGAGTCTTGCGTGGTCTGGCCTCGGTTTCAGATCTAACCTTTCGTCTCAGTTTGGTTCCGGCGCGCCATTTGATGGTGACGACGAAGCGTTTGGTGTGAATTTGTTGCAGTTGTTGGAGACGTGAAAGAGAATCTTGTGTTAGGTTTTTTTTTTTTTTTTTTCCCAGAAATTTTAAATTATTATTATTATTTTCAATTATTTTGTGCGTGGTTTGGTTCGTGGACTTGGATTTCGAAGATGAATCGTAGTTTTAGGGCTCCGGAATCGCAGATGCTGGCGGCGATGAAGCAAAGGCAGCAGTTACGAGCCTCGATAATGAAAGAGAAAGAGGAAGAGCTCGCATTATTTCTAGAGATGAAGAAGCGCGAGAAGGAGAGGAACGATCTTCTTCTCAACAGTTCGGAAGAGTTCGATGCTCCATTAGGTAGAAAAATTTTAAGTTTCTGATTTGAACTGTGTGAATTATTTCTACAAATTTGTGTTTTTCTGTAGTTTATTTGCTGCCTAATTAGAAAATCTTGCCATCTAAGGTATTTTTTTTCTTGAACTCCTAATTTGATGAGTTTTCGCAGGATCGAACCCGGGAACTTCTCCAATTTTTAACCTTTCATCGTCACCGCCGGCACCCCCACCTCCACGCAAGACTGGTGCTGATGATTTCCTCAATTCTGACAATGATAAGAACGACTATGACTGGTAATGGTTTGTTGGCATTTTTCGTTTTTTTTTTTTTTTTTTTTTTTTCATTTTATATTGTTTTTTTATTTTGCTGGGAAAGAGTTCCACTTCCAGAGAATAAAATATGTGTTGCAGATCAAACACATGCAAAGTAGACTTTCTTTTGAAATTTAAATTCCATCCCTTTGTTTATATTTTTCATGATAAAAGATAAGAGAGAACAGAAAATTTTATTTGCACAATTACATTTTGCAGATGTAGTACAAGAAACATAGATGGACACATTTATATACTTTTTATACTCGGAAGATTATTATATATTTCATCCACCTCTAGTGAAATGAAGTGTCTGACCTTGCATTGTCTTGGAAATACAAACTTTTGCGGAATGGAGCGGAACCCATCAAGGTGTTTTTGGGGGGAAAGTCCTAGAACAAATCTTCCCCGGGATTTTGCTGCCATTATTTTGAATGAATGCTGCATGTCTGTGTTTGCTATTTTATCATATATAATATAACTTTGTTGAATTGATTATTCAACCTTGGCGGAATCAGATTGATATTACCTCTTCTGAGTTGTTATCAATTAGAATTTTCTTTTGTTTCAGGCTCCTAACTCCCCCTGGAACACCACTTTTTCCTTCTTTGGAGATGGATTCGCAAAAGACCTTGATGATTCAGGTCGGTACACCTAGGGCTCGTCCAACAGCTCTGAAATCTAGAGTAAGTGCTTTGTTGCAACTTTGATTTGTAGCACTTTCCTGTTCTGAAATGTTCAGAAAATATAAGCGTTGTTACAGCTGTTGATAGCCTTGGAATTTGCTGTCCGAGTGGAAGTTGCTATTATTTTTGTAGGGCCTCTTAGAGAACTTTCCTTTTTTACCTTCCAAGTTATAGACACATGATTATATGAAATGAAAAAATGGAATTCCCTTAAGCAGAAAAGTGGCAGAGGATTTATCACTTTGATGTCTTTTCTTATATCTTAATGAAGCCCACTTTAGCATTTCTTTTGCGTTCATTTAGACTTCCAAATTCTTGGAACTTCTTGCATATATTACAAACTTGGAATTTGCTTTTGTCATTTTTAATTTATATTTTTGGAAAAACTGTCCTTGCCTATTAATCTAAGCAGCAGAAGACTTGGCTGTGTTTGAGAAAATAAGTTATTGCAATCCATGCGACCAATGATGCCACTTCTCATTGTATTATTATCTTCTAAATGATAATTGCGCAAGTTGTTCTCCATAATGCATTTCACTATTATATTTCTGTTCATTTTCCCTGAAACATTAAATACTGCACGTTTAGGCATTTCTTCTTTGTGGTTATAGTTGGCAAATCCCCAGCCGGAGCATCCTCCCAGAAGCAGCTTAGTAACTAAACAACCAGCTTCATCTCCTGGGTTGAATTCTTCTCGAGTCGCGTTAAATTCTTCAAGTGCTGGGACTCGGAGACCATCATCATCAGGAGGTCCAGGATCAAGACCTGCGACACCAACTGGACGTCCCACATTGACTACAACATCTAAATCTTCGAGATCATCAACACCTACTTCCAGAGCAACCTTGCCTTCAAATAAGCCGACAGTTTCTGTAACTAGGTCTGCAGTTTCCTCAGCTAAGCCCTCACCTACAGCTAAGCCTTCACCTACAGCCAAGTCTTCACCCACAGCCAAGTCTTCATCCACAACCAAGCCAACAGTTCCCTCAAGATCCACAACACCATTGTCAAGATCCACAGCGAGATCTTCAACACCAACTTCCAGACCTACTGTACCCGCTTCCAAGTCCACATCAAGGTCATCGACACCAACTCGTCGATCTTCAACACCAACTTCTGCACCCTGCATATCTGCTTCTCTATCTAAATCCTCTTCTTCAATTGCGAAGCCAGTTCCCACGACAACTAGAAATCCAGTGCCCTCACGTGGGGCATCCCCAACTGTGAAATCCAGACCATGGAAGCCCTCAGAGATGCCGGGCTTTTCTCTTGATGCTCCACCAAATTTAAGAACATCACTTCCTGACAGGCCACTCTCAGCCACCAGGGGTAGGCCTGGAGCACCAAGTGCTCGATCTTCTTCTGTTGAGCCTGCACCGAGTGGAAGACCAAGACGGCAATCATGCTCTCCTTCAAGAGGACGCACTTTCAATGGGATGGTTCATCCTAGTGGAAGCTCTGTTCCTGCAGTAAGTCGTAGCCAGTACAAAATCAATGACAACGTGAGCCCTGTTTTAATTGGAACAAAAATGGTGGAGAGGGTAATAAATATGCGAAAACTGGCACCACCAAAGCAAGATGATAAACACTCTCCTCATGGAAATCTCTCTGCAAAATCATCTTCTCCTGACAGCTCAGGCTTTGGTAGAACACTCTCAAAGAAATCTCTGGACATGGCTATACGGCATATGGTATGTGTCTCCTGCATTATGTTGCATGCTATGTTTCTTTGAGACTAAATACGTCTTATTACTGAACACAAATATATTATTTATAACTCTTGTCAAGTGTTAAACAGCCCTGTTTTATTTCGATGTGTCATGTTGACCATCTTCATACTACCTTCTATAGTTGAGCATTTCTCAAATTTAGTGTTTCTTTGAAAAATTTTGGGTGTTTTTACTCTATCTGGATCCTTTGAGAATGACATTAGTAAGGAAGTGCGACCTTAAAATTTTGTCATTTTGCTGATTTGGATTTTGACTGCAGGATATAAGGAGAACCATCCCAGGTAATTTGCGGCCATTGATGACAAATATCCCTGCATCCTCTATGTACAGTGTGAGATCGGGGCATGCACGAAGCAGAACAATTAGTGTTTCAGACTCTCCGCTTGCCACGAGCAGTAATGCTAGTTCGGAACTCAGTGTCAACAACAATGGCCTTTGCTTAGATGGGATTGAACTAGAAGACGATATAGGCAGTGAGCGAGGTGGTCGATCTCCTCCTAGCGTGCGTGGTAGGTGATAGTTCCGGGCCATTTTTATCGCATATAAACTGCAATTTCATAATTGAATTTCAACGCACTTGATAGCCGAGAGACCAAATTCAGACAGAGCTGACCAAAGTTGCGCTTCGATGAGTAACGCGAAGTTTTATTGGAAGTATTGGCGGTTAAATTTTAAATGTAATTCGTCACGGTCTTCGTAACAGTTAGGGTAAACTAGTGATGTTCATGTTCTGAACAATCTTCCTTGCTCATTTTGTACACGGTGTGGTGTCATGTACTTGTTTTCATGAGTTGATCAAGAATCCCTCCTCTACCCCATTTCACTTGAGCATCTTGGTAAGCTTAGAAGTTGGCTTTTCATTCTTTTCCTTTCGTCTCTCTTTTTGTTAATAAATAAATACAAGGAACCAAAGAATAAAAAAGATCCCTTATAGAGTGTTTGGCTGTCAATTAAAACCAATTAGTTTTAATTAACAAATAAGGTATGTAAAGCTCTCAATGCAGCTATATTAAAAAACAAAAAGTTATTTTAATGTAATGCTTTTATGTACTAAAGTATTTTTAACCAAAAAAAATAGTTGTAAATACACTTTCTAAATACCTTATTAATTTTATCACGAGTTTGGCTCTTAAACTGTATGGATCACAGCTTATTACAAGCCGTCGTCTGAAAAGGTAAACCATGAAACAAATAGATACAAATGTAACACTGGACCACATTATCCCCAACCCATGAGCAAATACTTGTCATCAATACTCGTAGTATATGATCCGGATCACGATATCCAGTGGCAGGACCACAGATTCTTGGCCAGAAAATCTGGCTTCATAGTCACTGTTAACAATACTCTAAGATGCCTTTGCCCAATTTACCTTTTTGGCTTGGTTTCGACTTTCGGATGTCAAGAAACTTTCGAGATTGCAACAGTTCCTGTTAAATTTCAGACCAATTTGCAGAAACCGCCAACAGTTTGCATGATTAAATATCTAACCAACGAGGACACCATGGAAAGCATATTCTTCTTTCGGAAGTAATTTGAAAAGAAAACCTGTCCAGTGTCTGGGAAAAGGGCAAAAGAAAAAAAAAAAAAGCAAGGTAGATAATTATTACAGTTAATTTCATTTTTTACTCTTAAACTATGTAACTTGTTCCATTTTGGTCCCTGAATTTTAAAACGTAACAAAAGACACCCCTAAATTATTCAATGTGTCTCATTTTGGCCCTTTCATTAACAAAAACTGTCAAATGTTGATAGATTTGAGTCAATAGTTTCACTTTACCCCCTAAACTATGTAATTTGTCTAATTTTGACCTTTAAACCTTAAACTATAACAAATTATATCCCTAAATTATGAAACTTGTCTTATTATGACCATTTATGTACCTGATCCACATATTATTTATGTACAAATTAATCCACATATTTATGTACCTGATCGATTAATTATAAATTGACCATCAAGATTAAATTTTTGTAATTAACTTCTCGCATTTCAGACCTACAAATAGAGATTTTACAAACAAATGTATGTATTTGTTGACTAAAAATCAATATGAATTTTGAAGTTTTTTTTTAGCCTAATTAAATGAAGTATTTTATATTATATCATTTACGTAATATTTAACCTCAAAATTTAGTCATAAAAATAATAAGTAGGTTATACTTTACTATCTACATGTTGTTTTTGTTATATACGGATATATCCAGTGTTTCTTTCCTTATCTATTGGTAATTCCTTTTTTTTAATTAAATTCATCTTAAACATAAAATGGAGAAAATTTGACATAACTTTTTGAGCAAAAACAAGTCAACTTTTATCAACAAAATTATGTAAAAAAAGAAAAAAAAAAGGAAAACTTATATAATGGATAAACAAAATTTAGATATTTTGGCTTCAAAATATATGTTGAAAACATATATAGAACCAAAAGATTAAAATGATCATTTGTTTCATTCTGTTGATGTTCAATAGATTTAATTATGGAAGCAAAATATGATCAGTTTTATAGTTTATGGTGTAATTTGTTATAGTTTAAAGTTTAGGGTCAAAATTAGACAAGTTGTATAGTTTAGGAGTTAAAAGGAAAACTATTGGTTCAATTTCATTAATATTTAACGGTTTTGTTAACGAAAGGGCCAAAATGGGATAAGTGGAATAGTTTAAAGATATGATTTGTTACGTTTTAAAATTTGAGGGCCAAAATAGGATAAATTGTATAGTTTAAAGGCCAAAAGTACCTAATTATTATTATCATTCATTCATCCATTTTTTTAAAGAGATATTTGTCTTTTAGTTCTTCTCAGGAAGCATGAATAATTAGTTTTCTGACTGATGTTGGTTCCAACTTAGCGATACATTTAGGGTTTGTTTGGTAAATGGATTCGAACTAGTGATTTGATTTGAGTTAGTGTAATTTAAATTAGGATTTGAGTTAGTGATTTGAATTGTTATCGGAATTAGTGTTTGGATGTACATTTAGGTTTTAATCTAAGTATGAAATAAAATTAAAATTTGTGTTTGAAGAGTTAGTGGAAATAGTTTTTGATTTATTAACAAATCTAATAAAATCTTAATATTAATGATCTTAAAAAATATGCAATATGAAACTTAATTTATTCTTCTTATTACTAGGAACACAAGAAAAAAATTATCTCAATTGGATATTAAATGAAAAAGTTATGATTTTTTTCCTCAAATATAAGAAAGAGAATTTTGATTTTTACTATAATAGATATATTCGAGTATCAAAAATTTAAGAGAGATAAGAACTCTAAAAACTTGAATTTTTTATACTTAAAAGATTCAGATTTTGGAGAAAATAAACGTGTATCTAAATAATTCTTGATACTCGAATTTAAATTTGAGTCCATTGAGTTTAAATAATACTCGAAACAAACAGACCCTCAATGTCCAAATTATTTTGAATTTCTTTCCAGCACCTCTCAATCCCAAAATAAAAGAAAATAAAAAACAGTAAATAAGGTTTTTGGAAGAAAAGTTCTAACTCTTGAGTTTGAACTACCAATTATTTTGAATTTCTTTCCAACACCTCTCAATCCCAAAATAAAAGAAAAGGAAAAACAGTAAATAAGGTGTTTGGAAGAAAAGTTTTAACTCTTGAGTTTGAACTACACATATAACATATAAGAGCTTTATATCGTAGCATATTTTTACTTTACATTAAAATGAGAGAGTTTTATACTGTTTGTAGTTTGAACTCGAGAGTCTAAACTACCCTCTCAAACACCCTAAAAAAAACCTGAATTGCGACTAAGGCTACATCATATTCATATGATTGAAAAGCGATATACTATAAAACCGGTATAAGGTCTGCCCATTTCTGATGGCCGGTTTCTTATACATAAAAGGGCAAGAATTAAAGACTCTGACTAGTTGACCATCGCTCAGCGAGCACGGTTATTAACAACAGAACATTCTAACCAAGTATCCTTTTACAACTACATATATTCTAGAGACACTGACAGAGAAAGCCGCAGACCAACTATCAAGCAACAGCTACAGCCTTAGGGGGAGCAGCCGCAGAAGTCCCTACTGCAGCCGAAGCGGCAGTGCTTTTAGCATCACTTGCAGGGGCTGCTGGTGGTGGTGGAGCATGCTTGAGGTGAGCAGGCGTGTTGTGTTTCAGTTTTACAAGAATCTGCCGCATCCTCGAAAGATCAGTTGGCTTTCCGGGCTTAGGACCTTGGATGACAACAATGGATGGCTTCTTTTCCTGATCCTTCTTCCCTCTCTTCTTTTCTATAGTTGGCACTTCATTAGGAATAAGCTCGGCGATTGACTTCCAGTAGTTCTTATTAGCCTCAGCATGGAACTTCTCTTGATTGGCCAGAAACAACTGGGAAAAAAAGATAAAGGTCCAATAGGATAGACTTCAGGTGAGCATACCGTTTTGCAACATCACAGAAAGATTAAAGGCTTCAGTTATATAACGAAATTCCTACCTCTAATCCTTCATATTCTATGTCAGAGATATGCAAGACTTCACTTTTAGGAACCTTTCTTTTCGGAGTCAAATTTATAGGACACAGTCACTACCTCTAAAAGCAACAGCATTTCTAGGTACAATGTTAATAATCGGTCCCATTCGTAAGAAATGACAAGTTTTGGAAAGCAATTATAAATAACCAACATAATTGCTTTGTTACACTTTTACGCTCCTGGTCACAAAATTTCTCAACTAAAAATTTTGACAGAACAAAAAAGAGAGAGAATCTTCACCTACTTCATCAATTGCAAGAACGAGTCCAGTTGCAAAACCAAAAAACACACACTTACATCCAATTTCCAGAGCCAGCTGATGGAGAGAGAACGGGATGTTTATACTGAAATAAATCATCACATCACATGCAATTTCTACTATGCTAAACCTCATCATTTGAAAATTCTAGGATATTGACCCAAAGAAGGAAGCATCGTCTAGATTAGCATAAAATTAGCATGTCGTTTATTCTGCTTAAATCCGTTCCCAGGAACGTATTATAAATTCTTTTTGATGCATATCAGACTCTTATTCATATCCTAATTTACCCATCACTCAATAAATGGGTAACGACCAACCTAGACCATTGCACTTGAAGAAATACACTGTAGAACATAAGTCATAAGGTGATCATCAAGTATGATACTCGCAATAAATGAAAAAAAAAAAAAAAAATCAGCGATGAAGACATTTTAACCAGCCATGATTGAAAAACAACAGATAAGTAACAGTTTAAATCATTAATTCAAGGCAATTATAGCAAACAAAGAAAAGTACATTATATATATAATATGAAAAGTGACCTCCAATCTCATCCTCACCTTCTGCTTTTCCCTATTAGAAGCTTTGTTGCTTTCAGAAGCGATCTTTATCTTTTGGTAGAACTCAAGTTTGTATTCATCGGCTTCCTCAATTATCTGATTCAGCAACTCCTTCTCCCTCTTCTCTTTCTCCTGAAGCCGAATTGCGTTCTCTCTGAACACAAACAGAAAAATTTTCCATCAACTTTCTCTAAATTTTCTACATAATTCTGGAATCTAGCCTTCAATTATGGCAAGGATAAACTACAAAACTACAATAACAATTGTACAACTGAAAATAAGATTTTTTTTCTTTAAGAAAATGAAGAATTGAAACAGAATTTTTAATAATTTAACTGTAAAACTAGAGGATCAGACCGAAATGAATTGTGAACTATAACGTCCGATTAAGCAGATCGGTGAGAGATCAATCCGATAAATACGACAAACAAGACGATTCAAATTTCGAAACCTTACCGCCTCCATTCTCTGAGAGCGAAGCCCTCTTCGCGCTCGCGCTCCATCTCCGATGGAGGAGGTAGAATCGGACCGTCCGATCCATCGGAGCCCTTCGTAAGCGGCTCTCCGTAGGCCGACGGCGGATACTGGGCAAAGGGAACCTGTTCCCCGGAGCCGTTGATGATCCGCGACTCTGAGTCCGTTGCGGAATCCGATCCATCGGGGCGCTTCGAGATCGGCTCGCCGTAGGCCGACGGCGGATACTGGCCCAGGGGAACCGAAGTTACCCCAGTGGAGCCGCGGAAGATCGGCGAGTCAAGGTTGTAGTCCCTGCGAGACTCGGAGTCGTGGGGAACCGAGTCGTAGTCTGAGTCGTCGCCACCGCCGTCGTCGTCGTCGTCGTCGAAGGGGCGAGTCCAGCCAGTGGAAAGGGCTGAGTCGTCGTCGCCGCCGGGATGAGTGAACGAGGACTCGTTCGACATGGTCAAGGTGTTGATTCGAGCGCTTCAGAGAGGAGAAGAATGGTCACAAACGAGGCAAAAATGCTCCTCGTCTTGGGAAGATAGGTCAGTGTGGACTGGCAATGGTCTAGCCTAGTTTGTGGAGGAAACAATATATTTAAGACACTTTTGCCCTTATTAAATCACCACAATTACAAGTTAAAAGCCGTTTATTTTGTTGTCGTCGTTTTCAAGTTAAACGCCGTTTTCGCATTTTGTTGTCTTTTTTTTCTTTTATATTTGGGTTAATTTAACTAATGGTTCACCTCTTATTCCATTTTAGTACTTTATTTTTGAAAAGTCCTATTTTAATTTTTAACCTTTTACTTTATCTCAATTTTGGTTCTTTTATTAGTTGACCGTTAAGTTTTGAGTGAAAAAAACCATGTGGAATCCACGTGATTAGCAATTAAATTAACAAAATTTGAAGCAAATGCCTTTGGGATTAAAACCAAAAAGAATGTAAAATGTAGGAACCGAATATGAAAAATATCTAAAGTTTAGGGAGTAAACTGAAAAACATATAAAGTTCACAGACCATTTGTGGACATCATTATCTTTATTATATTTTGTATTAGTTGAATTGTTTAAACTATCAAAATGGCAAAAAAAAAAAAAAAGATTGATGTTAAATAAATAACAATGAATTAGCAATAAAAATAATGTATTAGTTTGTGTTTTATGTTCATATTTGCTTGTGTTTTTGAAATAGACATGGCGAAACAAATTTTGCAATTGGGCGAAGTATTTGGTGACCGTTCTCAATTTAAGATAGTGATTAAAAAGCAAGCAATATTATTAGGGAGGGATGCAAAGTTTGTGAAAAATGATTAAAAAAGATATTATTTTGGTGTTTTGATATTATTATTTTGGGATTTTAATGTTTTGCTGTTAATTCATTATCATTTATTTAACACCAACCTTTTTTGCCATTTTGATAGGTTTAAACAATTGAACTAAAAAAATATATAATAAAGGTCATAATGTCTACAAATGTTCCTTGAACTTTATATGTTTTTTCAGTTTTTATTCCTAAACTTTAGATATTTTTAGATTTGGTTCTTGAATTTTACATTCTTTTTAGTTTTACTCCCAAGGACATATACCTTAACACATGGACAGTACATAGTTTTTTTCCACCTAAAACTTACCAGTCAACCAACAGAAGGACTAAAATTAGGACAAAATAATAAGTTCGGGACCAAAATAAGAGTTTTCAAAAGTGATGGAGTAAAATATGACAAGAGGTAAACCTTAGGGACTATTATTGAAATTAATCTTTTCCATCAAAGTTTTGGCTTTGTTACCATCGTTGTTGCGTTGTCTAATAAAACAGTATTGCTGTTTCTTAATGTTTTCCTCGTTTTGCTAATTTGTCTATTCTTTTTAGTGTAAATTGCATTATTGCAACCCAAATTTTTAATTTTGATAAAATACATATTAAATTTTGAAATCATTGATAATTGAGGTCCAATAGCTAACAAATGTTAAAAAATATCAACAATTTTAGTCATAAAATTTGCATGTAAGTTTTCTTAACGGTAGAGCTTGTTATTTTAACAAAAAAGCTGAAACTTAACATGTGAAAAAAAATACTTAATTAAAAATTAAAAATAGATATTAAGCCTCAATTGTTAATGATTTTAAAGTTCAAGAGACATTTTGTCAACATTGAGAATTTAAAGTGCATCATGCAAAAAACATTAGTAGTTGAAAATACAATAATGTAATTTACTCTTATTTCTGTCCACTACACGAATGAAAAATGTATAAAACAAAGATCTTACTATTGACTCTTGATATCCTCCTTCCTTCAATCTTTAACCTCCGATAAGCCGTAAACGGTGGCCATCTCTCAATATTTAACGCCTTACCTGGAGGTGCCGCAATAATAAGTGATAATTAATCCGTTTAAGAATGTATTTCAAACCACAAAATTCTCTTCTTTTATTTTTTATGAATTTCAAATCATTTTTGACACAAATTTTCGATTTAAACTACCATCTTAATAACTAGTAAACCTGTCACGTGTCCCAAACCGAAATCTGCCTTTGTCGTCTTTCTCCAAGAAAGATCGGCCTTTGTCTCATGCTACTTGAATAAAAGTGCCTTGTTAGATAACTACATCTCTCTCTCGCTCTCGGACTAAAAGATGACAAGCTACTTGTGTATCAAGTTTTTTGGGAAGGAAAATTCTTAGAAACAAAAAAGTGGGAAACTACTTTTGAGCATCTTTGAGCTGGCTATTTGAATACTGTAAAGGACATTTAGCTAGAATTTTCTTTTCTTTTTCTTTTTAACTTTTTCAATGTATTGTCGATGTGGTCGTTGATAAGGACTCCAAATTTTTGTTGACTCAGTTATAAATATTTGTATAATTTTTGAATATTTAGAATGATCATAAATCCGTACACCCTTCCTTCCCCTTTTCAATCTTTAAAAAGATATAAATATTAAACGCTAAACAAAATAAATTAAGGAGTTAAATTCATTAATATGCTGTTTGACAATGAGTGATTTTAACCACTATTTCAGTTATGAACATTGTAAAGTTTTCATATGTTACAGTAAAAGAAAAAAAGTTATTATGTGCTATAGTAAAAATAATTCTAACCAATGGTTCCTACCACCATACCAAATATCTTAAAAATCTTTCAAATGCATATAAGTCAAAAGTCAAAACCATTTTGTCATGCCATTTGGCTGACAATCATCATGACCACATAATTATATTGTTACAATAATTGGCTGACATATAATATTGTTATGTAAATGCGTGATCAATAGACACGTAACTTCTTTAACAAGGAAGAACACAATATTATATTGTTCTTAGGCCTCATATTATGATCAGAAAATCAACACAACCAAGTACCAACTGTCAAACCTCTCTAGCTCATTCATGGGTTACAAGCAAGTTCAAAAGCAATTTGTTGGCCATTTTTTTGCCTTACATGCTGTTATTTGCCCCTCTTGCCTTCACCTAGGGGCCTCCAAAGTTGCCGGCAACGAGACGGATCGACTAGCCTTGCTCGAATTCAAGGCTAAGATCATTGATGACACTCTTGGAGTACTAAGCTCATGGGATGAATCTGTCCACCTCGGTCAGTTTCGCGGCATCACATGTGCTTGGCGGCACCAAAGAGTCGACCATGTTAGACCTGCGATCCTCGAAACTTGGGAGGCTTGACGTCCCGCATGTTGGAAACTTGAGCTTTCTAAGGGCACTGATTCTGTACAACAACAGTTTCAATCATGAAATCCCACAAGAGATTGGTCATTTGCGGAGGCTGCAATATCTATAACCGTACGACAATTCCTTTTCTGGGAAAATTCCTGGCAATATATCTACATGCACAAACCTCATCTTTATCAGACTCGCCTTCAACCAATTGGTGGGTGAAATCCCTTTTGAGCTTGGATCCTTGCCAAAACTCCAATTCATTTCTTGTAGTGCCAACAATCTAACAGGAAATGTCCCTTCTTCGTTCGGAAACTTATCCTCTCTCAACACTCTTTCTCTATCTCGAAATAGTTTGAATGGGAGAAGTCCGGACAGTTTAGGCCAACTCAAGAATCTGACTTTCCTTTCTTTGGGTGGAAATTATAACAACCTTTACCTACGTTGCTGTTACTTAACTATTTAAATATGTATTTATTAGGATTACTGAAATTTAGAGAACTATTTTTATAATTGTTGCAATAAATATAATATCACTAGATATTAGTATAAAGATCTTAGAGTCATACGGGCTAAGGTTGTATAGCTACAACCTTGGTCACCCAAATATACATATACTGTTTCATTTGTACTATACATAGTTAGTATCAAAAGTTTTAATTAACAAAAGATAAGTGCGGAATAGAATATAAGTGGTATTTATTCCACATCTCCAAAATCATCTGTCGCTGTACCATTGTCCATTAAACTTTACTGAACATGTTTTTTACCTATAGCATGAACATACTTGAATGAGCTTTTGTTTAACAAGTAAGAACTATAACTCGCAAAACATTTAAGAATTTACACAGTAAAGTCTGCATGATCTGGTTATGCTTATTTATTTTCGTAACTTATGAAACTTATGAGCCCAAGTATTCGTACCGGTTGCACGCGATTATTGAGATGTTAGAGTTTTTAGGATCTCCAATAACACATGACCTAAATTATTTTTACTATAACATAAGCCTCCTTGTAGGTCGAGAGGTTGGTACGGTGCTGAGCTTAACTTAATCTTTTAGTTTTCACTTAACTTATTAAAGTTTATGTAGTATGGTATGGTATCGGAAAAACATAGACATGTATTTATGATTTCTATAAAATATGCAAAACATTTTTATTTTAAAACTATTCATACTGTAGGCAAGATTTCTACTTACTTGACAAAATTCTCTAATCCTTTATTTTTAAATTCTGAAAGACAATACTTATTAAAAATGTAACGTTAGCTTACTTTATATTCTTACACTTATTATGAAAGTAAAGGAATTAAATCCTTTCCTAACATATATTTTTCTTTTATTTAAAGGATCGTAATATTATTTATTACAAGGATTTATTGATTTAATCCTCATAATTTTAATTTTCCTTAATTGCTTTTACTATCCATTCTAAAGTTGATAATTTATTAATTAGTTAATTATCTTATCCCTTTTTATGATGTTGGACTCGTAGTTAAATAAGGCCTACTTAATATCTAGGCATGTCTATGACATTTTAAATGTAAACGATCGAAACTTTGTTTTGAACGTGGCCTTTGAGTCAGTACAAGTATTGGACTCGTGTTCGGCGTTGTAAAGTTGTGCTTAGCTTATTGGCTTCTATAATTCATTTTAAAATTATTAATTAGAAAAACCACTATAAATTGTATATGAAAGAAATTTTTGTAAATTTTACCGTTTGGATCATTTTTATAATTCTATTTTAGAAGTCTATCTTAAAGGCGGAATTTCCAAGAATTTTCTTTACAAGAATTCTTCGTCTCATCGAGAATTAACACGAATTAACATCTTCCTATTTGGCAAAAACCATAATTCAAACTTATATAAGGTTGTTTTCATTAAAAACACAGTATGTATGATAGGTGTTGCACATAAGGTGTTACAACACTTTCCTGTGACACTTAGAAAAACATTCCTAGAACGGCCACAGACTACTCTATAGTTGCTATGATAGTATGGGGAGGCAGTAAACTAAATATTCCAATTTCTTGAATTAAAAACAAAATAGTTTTGAAACTTGTACTTTGGGTATTGTAAAAACATGTTGGAAAACCTCTTGCAACACAACAAAAACAGTTCCTTAACGACCACTAACGACGCTATAGCTGTTGTGATAGCCTTAAGAGACAATAAATTTTCCAAAATTTACAAACGGAACAGTTTTGGAATTTGTGCTATTGGTGTTGTATGGAGGTATTGCAACACCTTCTTGTGACACCTTTTTGCGACACTAAGTAAGACAGCTAAATAAAAATATATGAAATATCATTTGGAGTTGAGGTCCTTGTTTCTTAAACAAATTCACTCATATTGGTATGACTCAAAAGCTCCCAAGTCTTATAGGTACATTATGACCACTCTTTAAATTTTTCATTTTATGGTTAAAGAGATGGAAAAACCCTTCTAAAACATAAAACAATACTTACATCTAAACTCATTCATACACATCATGCAAAATGCCAAACCATATTAATAAAACTCACATTAAGCATAAATAGAAATCATTACATGCCAACAATACTAAAGTAAAACCTTAGGCTATTTGCTTAACTTTAAAAAAGAGAAGTTTAGATATATATCTTTGATGATCCACACTTGAGAGATTCCTCCAAGTCTCCTCGTTAGTTTTAAATTTTGGCTAGTAATTTATAGTGGGTGGGAGATCAATTTGAGAGAAATGGAGAAAGGAAACTGATTTCTTCTATAGAGAAATGAAAAATGAGGAAAGGAAATAAGCTAGTGTTGTGGAGAAAATGGACTCTTGATGAGAAAGACCTATTTATAGGCAAATATTTAATTATGGTTAACTTTTTACTTAATTTCTAAACTTTGCTTAAAGTATTTCAAGAATACTAAAGTTGGAACAAAACTTGATTATCCCACTTCTAATGTTGACGCCATTTCTAAGGGGGAAAACAGAGAAATTTTGCATTTAATGAACTCCATACTTCACGTCTTACCTAGACCATACTTTTAACCATTCATGTAGAATTTTGTGAGTTTGTCCTAACGCTTTACCCATAAGATTCTTTAAATCATAGAATGTAGATAAAGTTTCTTCTGGCTAGGGAAAACAAATTGACTTTTAGGAGAATTTGGTTCATTTGGGTTTGCTCAACGTCTAGCCTAATATCTATATAAGTTAATACCAGCAAACTTTAATCGCTTAACAAAATTAAATTGTTTTTAATTTAAAAATAATTCCTAGACTGTGTGAACTTGAAGTTGACATTTTTTATACTTTACCTTGGTATTGACATATTCTTAATAGTGTTAATTCCCAAACTTTGATAGCATTTTTTACTAAAAATGCTAATCGCGTAATTCTAATTTATAACTAACAGGAAATTAGGATCTATTTTACGTTAGAGTATTTCTTGGCACATTACTAATATTGTTCTGTATTTAAAAATTCATATAGTTTGAATTCTTAAGTTATTTACAGATTAAAATTTCTTCCGTCTTAAATTACGGTGTAATTATCAACTGGATTACTTAATCACAAAAGTTAATAAATTTTAACTTTAACATTTGCTATAGAATTTTGAAATATTTAGATTAATTTTATAAATCCTTCAATCACAAAAAAATAAGCATAATATTTTCTAGGAAAATCCTTGGCTTATATATGCAATTTACATTATTTAATTCCAGGATTTTTTCGGTCATTACATATATGACTTCTGTAGTGCAATTCCTTCTTTAATCCTTAATCTGTCTTCCATAAAAAATTTTCATGTCAGTGTCAACCGAATAGAAGGTAGTCTTCCCTTTGACTTAGGCTTTTTGTTTCCAAGTCTCTGATATTTTTCCATTGGAGGAAACTGGTTTAATGGAACCATTCCTGCTTCATTGTAAGTCTGGTTAGTAGATACATTGCTAAATTAGGTAAAATTCATTGGTCTGGTATGTTGGGGGTGGATCATATCAACACCCAGCAAAAGAGAAAAAAAAAGGAGGAGGGTAGTAAGCAGGCATCGCAGCGCTAAGTTTGGGCACCGCGGTGCCACCCCAATAGTGCCGCAATGCTAGTTTCGAGCGCTGCGATGCCAATACGCTGTCTTGTGCTATTTTTTGAGGCATTCAGCCAGAAAAAATGGGAAACTGCTAAGATTTCTCATTAGTTGTTATTTTTCATTCTTCTTTAAGGATATAAATAGAGACAAGGTGGCTAGGTTTGATAAGAGGATGGCATTATTTTGAGTGAGGTATATTTTGTGAGAGCGTTCTATTGTTGAGAGAAAAAGAAAATTCCCACAGAGGGTGCCAGATAGAAGAGAGATTTGAGAAACACAAATTGAGAGTGTGTGATAAATTTCTCTTGTAATTTGTAATCTTCTTCATCATTGTGAAACAGGATGTAGTCTCAAATTTGGACGAACCTGTATAAAAATTTGGTGTCTCTCTTTTCTAAGTTGTTGTCGCTGCAGTTGGAGACATGGTGATTGATTAATCTCCAAGTGGGAGATTGTTGTAGGTGGAGCCTATCAACACCCAATAAAAGAGCAAAAAAAAAAAAAAAAAAAGGAGGAGGGCAGTAAGCAGGCACCGCAGTGCCACCCCAATAGTGCCGCAGTGCTAGTTTCAAGTGCCGCGGTGCCAACGTGTTGTTTTGTGCCATTTTTTGAGGCATTCAGCTAGAAAAAAAGAGAAACTGTTAGGATTTCTCATTAGTTGCTATTTTTCACTCTTCTTTGAGGGTATAACTAGAGGTAAGACGGCTAGGCTTGATAAAAGGGTGGCATTATTTTGAGTGAGGCATATTTTGTGAGAGAGCTCTATTGTTGAGAGAAAAAGAAAATTCCTACAGAGGGTGCCAGGTAAAAGAGAGATTTGGGAAATACAAATTGAGAGTGTGTGATAAATTTATCTTGTAATCTGTAATCTCCTTCATCATAGTGAAATCTGCAGCGGCAGAAACAGGATGTAATCTCAAATTTGGATAAACATGTATAAAAATTTGGTGTCTCTCTTTTCTTCTTTCCTTTTTTGCAATTGTTCATTCTTGTTGGTCCTTAGAATTAGGAGGTGCCTAATTCCCCAACACGGTATAAAATGAATTTTGAGGTACTTAAATGGTTTAAGTGAGGTTGGTTTAATCTATAATGGCATGATTAATAATTGTGGTTCAGTTGTTGGCTTTGTAGATTCTGATTTTGCAAGGGGATTGCAACCACAAGAGGTCTCCCACCGGATACATATTTCAAGTTTTTGGCTGTACTGTGAGTTGGAAAGCAACTCTACAACCAATTGTAGCTCTTTCAATAACCAAGGCAAAGTATATAGCTTTGACTGAGGTTGTTAAAGAAGCTTTATGGATCAAGAAGAGTTGGGGATCAAGCAACAGGAGAGAGTAGTAAAGTGTGAAAGCCAAAGTGCTATAAACTTGTCCAAGAACCATACCTTTCATGAGAGAACCAAATACATTGATGTGAAGCTGCATTTTATCAGGGATATTTTGTCTAAAGAAGAGGTTGTAGAGGAGAAGTCTCAACTCAAGACAATCTTGCAGACATGGTGACCAAAGCATTACCTATGGCAAGTAAATGTCATAGGGTCAGATCATCCTCCTAAAGGAGGATGGTTGGAGAGAAGCATTAGAAAAGATATAGACAAAACAACCGTGGTGACCAAAGCATTACCTATGGCAAGTAAATGTCATAGGGGTTAGATCATCCTCCTAAAGGAGCATGGTTGGAGAGAAGCATTAGAAAAGATACAGACAAAACAACAGCCAAGGCGGAGATTTGTGTCACTTTTGGTCATTTTGTGTCGTTTTGTTCCAAGTCTTTTATTAGGTTTAGGTCGGTTAAGATGCAGTCTGATTGTTTGGTCGTGATTAGGTCTTATTCTGGCCTAACGGTTGTAATGTGATCCTGTTATATTATACGTGTTAAAGTTAGAGAATTAAGGTTAAGAAATTATTCTGATTTTAGTCTGCCGTGTTCTAGTGAGAGGAAGTTCAAGAAACGATCTAGAGAGAGCTTCTTCTTCTGTAATCTTTCTTTGTGATCCATAGAAAAAGGAGTGTGAGCGAAGAGGTTGTAATCACTTAATAATAAAGAAGAACAAAGCAACTTGTGCTTTTCTCCCCGTGGACATAGGTGGTAACACCGAATCCTGTAACCTTTGTCATTCTTTGTGTGAGTGTGTCCTTTTTCTATAAATTTGATTCATTAGTTTGAGGTTTATTGGTTCATAGATTATCTCAATTTGTGGCCTAACTCGGGAAATTAGGGTTTGGGATTTGGGGATTTATGGTATTTCATAACATTATCTCTTACCTTTTATTTACCGTGTCTGTACTAAAAATTTGTTCTGACTCTGCCACTAGAGATAACGTTATGAAACATGTAGTACTGGCAGGAAACTCCATTATAGAAAGATACTTTGATTAAATAGTCTAATTAAGATCTGTTTATAAATTGCAGATTATGGAATAGGTAGTGAAGTGTTACCATATGGTGATCTTTGCAGTTATTTCGTTGTCTTTTTGGAGATATTCACAGGGAAGAGGCCAACAGATAACATGTTCAAGGGTGGCTTGAATCTTCACAACTTTGGGAAAGAAGCATTGCCCAAACGAGTAAAAGAGATAGTAGATCCATGACTTTTATGGGAAACAAAATGTGAGTCAATTATGAAAAATAGTGATCATAATTGTGGAATTACAAGTTGTGATAATGTAATTGGAAAAAGTTCGGCAACCATATTTGAAATTGGAGTCAACTGTTCTTCAGAACTTCCAAGAGCAAGGAAGAACATAACTGTTGTTCTAGCTGAGCTTCGTTCTGTGATGGACAAACTCTATGAAATCTGGAATTCAGAGGGAAATAAGGCATAGGGTCCCACATGAAATGTACAATCAATTTTTAAGATTAAAGAACAACCAGATGTGCAAATTTATTTGACTTAATGTAGACTGGTGCACCTATGCATATATATGCGCATAAATATAGCCCAAAAAAAGAAAAAAAAAAAAAAAAAGAAAACATAGAGAAACTTCGTCAAAGAGCTTTTGCAACTTGTTTTAAAAAACCCATTTTCAGAAGACCAAAAGGCTTAATATTTTCGCATGGAAAGTTTTGGCAAAAGAAATTTTATTTTCTTATCACACAAAAGGCCATCTGGTCATAAAAGAAATTGCACGATTATAATTAGTCATACTCAAAAAAAGCTTGAGGTGCTAATTTAGGATTACAAATTCTGAATTTGTTATTGTTTTATACGTTTTTGTGATATGTTTGTCGTTTTCCTGACCTTGTCGTTTCTTAACTAATTCTAATGTTTCAAGTTTTGTCGTTTTCAGTTTGTCATCTATATTATTTGTTTTTGTAGCAAAAATATTAAGTCGTTTCCATGTTTTTGTCGTTTTTATGATCTTCTTCGTTGTTGTCCTTTTAATTATCTGGGACCTTTTTTTTTTTCACTTGTTGGCGTTTTCTGTATTTTACTGCTCGTCGTGACTTTGAAATGTTGAACTCATTTTGCAGGTTTTTGCGGTGCCATGATTTTGCGGTTTCAATAGAACACATTGCTCTCCTTTTTCTCTTTACAATTATTTTCCTTCCATTAACTGGCCTTTTTTTTTTTTTTTTTTTGTTTCTTGCTTATTGTCGTTTTTTGGTGGGCGTCGTATGGTTACGTGTAGTACTAAAATAACTCTGTTGAGGAAGGTCACATCATCAAATTCACCGTCCTCCTTGTCTTATCCTTTCACCTCGGAACCCGCGATGCTGTTGCCTGTACGTGGCGGCACCACCACTGGTAACTCCTCAAATGCCTTGCCAAAACGACAATCAGTTTTGGCCTTTTGCTATTATCCAATGGCAAGGCCGCTTGATGATACTATCCAAAATTCTTTGTGCCGTGCTTAATGGTTGGTTGGCCTGTCCTAACTGTGGCAAGGCCAGCAGTTTTTGTCAGTAGGAGTATTTTCTAAAAAATTATTAATAATTTTTATTGCATATAGATATAGTTAATTATGTCTTGATTATTAAGTAGGGGCATAAATTATAATTTTTTGAAAAAACTGAAGGAACAATGATATATTTCATTTTTTTAGCAGGAGTACAACTATAATTTTTCATATAAAAAAGGGTACGACTGAATTTTTTTAAACATTAGTAGGAAAAAAATCAAAACTTTACGTCGCAATTGACATGTTTGAAGCGGGGACTTACCCATTCAATTTTTGAAGTTTTAATTTTTTTATCTTAAAGATTTTTTAAAATGTTTTTATTTTTGCTCAAAAGTATAACTGTGCCCCACTAAAAATTGTAGTATATCGTTGTGTTCATTACTATAAAGAACATTTATAAAGTGTGCCACCACTCAATAATAAAAATATATAAGTAGATTTGCATTTTAGTAAACTATCTTTAATTAATTTATTTATAGTGCCTGTAGTGATAAAAAATGATGGCTTCTCCACTGCTACTCCCAAAGAGCTTTAGCTTTGCAACTTGGATTTAGAAAATTTTTTTATTAAAAAAAAAGAAACTCAAAGCATAAAACCGTTCCCAGGTTAATTATTAGTGGTTTAAGAGTGCTTGATCATTTTTCCACATGAACCATTGCTTGGCTGCATGAGTTAATGTTGTCGTGGAAGGATTTCCAAATGAGAGCTAACGGAGCTACTGAGTCGTTGTAGAGGCTGCTAATTTAAATTTAACCGTTAATGTTCGACGGAAAAATCAATATTTTTAGGCGCCTACCATTTGTCTTTGGAGGATTGAATATTTCTGAAAGAGCAATTAATAGCCATGGTGAACTCTCAAAAGAAGAAAAATACTTTTTAGGTGTTTGATTGGGTGAAAATAATAAAGATTAATTTGTGAGATTAGATTGTAAGTGGTCATATTTAGAGGCTTGTTTTAGTCGAGATTCTTCTCCATGCTATGATTACTTTAAATTAATGGATTAGAAAAAAAAATATGTTGAAGATGTTGAACGAAAAGATGGAAATAGAAATTATTTTTGGCAGAAAAACGAATAGGGTGTTTGGGAGCAGTGGGAACCACTCAGTTCCCACCACAAACTCAGTTATGAACAGTAAAAAGCTTTCACATGCTATAGTAATAATAAAAAAAATTACTACAGTGTAAAACTCTCACATGCTACAGTAAAAATGGTTCTTACCACTGGTTCTCACCATCCTTCCAAACACCCACGAAATTGTGGATTTGAGGTGTGTGGAATTACTTCTTTAAGTTGTTATATCCAAAAGAGTTTGCTAATGCCATTTATAATAAATTACCTCCAACATGTCTTGAAAGGTAAGGTCACACTCCTTGCAACGAGCGCCTAATGGCTTTGTACAATCTGAGAGTGTACACTAAAAGTATAATTTAATGAACGATTTGACTTTTTGGACCGTTATTTAGCATGCATGCGACTTTTGACTTTTTATAAACTTACCCTGAAATATTAAAATTTTCTAATAGAATAATGAGTAGCAAATTCTCATTTAGATTTTGTTTACCCAAGTCTAAATGACAATATGATAATCAATATCACGGAGGGTTATTTTCGCTATTGGCTCCCGAGGTTATGCATTTATCTCTTTTGTCCTCCAACTTTGCATATTTATTGTCAACACCTTGTATGGTTTGTGAAAACAAGCTCGTGGCCTACCTCTAGACCTCGGTTAAGGGAACGTCAAGTCTGATTATTCTCCTCCTAAAAATTATTTAGGGTTTTGAGTCGTATTTCCAAAACCTACTGTCACGCCCCAGAGTACGGGAGGTGACGTAGTTGTTCAATTAAGTTAATTAAGTAAAGATTTGGTTAAAAATCAAGGTTTTAAAATGAAATTTATAAATAAAAATGTGATAATTTTGAAATCGTTTGAATAGAAAGGTTAAAGAAATAAATGAATTACCATAATAATTAAACAGATAGAAATAATATTAAAATAATTAAATATGGGGTGGAACGCGCATGAGTCCCACTAGCCCACATATTGTGCACACACATATAGTACTGACAATATTATGATACAACCACAGTCCGGAGTAGAGAGAAGTTTAAGTCTTACATGCCTTGAATGATAAATTAACCTACCAAAATACTTTTACTGATCGTAAGTCCGGTCGGCGGACTCTTCTCCAAACCTATGCTGATATCCACCTAGGGTTAAGATTTTAAAACAGATAAAATGTAAGCGAAAGGCTCAGTAGGACTACATTTAGAAAATTATTCAATTTTTAAGAAATTGCGTAAATTAAATAAACATATAAAAAAAATGAACTGGAACAATCAACGAATAAATAATTAAATGTAAAATTAAATAAAATATAATTTTCCAAAAATAATTCAAATAAATTAATCAAAGAGTACCATTTTTCTTTTCCTGGGCAAACCATACATGACTCACTACCGTAGTGGCCCAGCTGGGTTTCGGGACCTGCCCCCAAGGTTGTTCACTACACAACCCGATCTCTGAGATGGCATCATGCCCTAAAATATATATACATACATATATATATCTTTTTGATTCATGAAATCGTTTCTTTATCAAACGTAATCATTTATATTCATTATGAAGTTTATTATAAAATTCATCTCAATCACTGTTTTAGAAAACAGATAATGAAAATCCTTTATCAACAAGTCAATTGAAAACATTTTCGTAAAAATCCATTTGAGGCCAAAGTATTTAAAAATGGCTATCAAAGAAGGGGTAGAAGTCCTACCTCAATACTCGTACCGGTATCTCACACCGTAATCCCGGTCCGCTATACGTTAGCTCCGCGGATCCACGCACAAATCCTAAATGCATAGTAACTTA
>CAMOHE010031079.1:0-13951 GCA_946598075.1 Artocarpus hirsutus
ATTGAGATGTGGGTGTCACCCTTTGGCACATCAAAAGACACAAGTCAAGACAACGGGCCCACTATTCATCTCAGGATTAAGATGCAATACAAATGATTGTCTAAAGTGAATCAATTTGCCAAGACAGAATTATTAATCCAAATCAATTCACTTTATGTCCTGATCCAACACATCGTCACCTATGACAACGTGCCAATGTTTCTATTCACGGAGTCCACCTCCGATGGTCAAGACAAACCATCTCCCAATAGGGATATAGACAACATAACAATCTTTACATGAATAAAGCGCCCAACTTTATTCCCTCGATTGCGGTTCTTATGATTTAGACCGTCACCTTAAGAATCGTGTCTTCTGTATAATCTGTCCATCATATGCCCAATTCTTAAAGGTTTAGACCGACAGTCTCATACTATTGTTTGCTTATCATACATTCAACAAATATGAACGTAAAGAGGACAAGATTTGGTATATGAATAATAAATGAATTCTTTATTGATAAAAATGTCTTCAAAAACTCATTACATTTTTACTCCTTAGGGCATACATGTCTAACACTTCCAACATTGCTTGGTTTTGGATTAGTCTGCTGTGATGGAGGTGACAATACACTAGCTGTACTCGGTGCTCGATACTGAGGGGCATTGCATTGGAAATTCTACGGCTGATGTCCTTATGCTGGATATGGTAGCTATTGGGGAGAAAACTGATAGAATTGAAGCTGAAGGAACTCCTGAGATAGAGGTAAGGTCTAAGGCTAAGGCTGGCAACTAGCTCCTTCTTTGACCTAAAGTCCTAGGTGAACACTCCTAAGCGGGCAATTCCACTTGATATGCCCTAGCTGCTAGCAATAGTGGCAGTGGAAACTGTAGGGATTGCTATGCCCACTGTTGGATGAGCTGTTACTACCACAGTTCACGCTGCCTTGCTTGTTCTTTCCCGAAGTTGGTCGACCACTGGTGCTCCTCCTGTCACTTCTTTGTGGTCCTCCTAATGTCTTGGCACGATTCTTATAGTAGTGCACGTAATCATTTTCCACTGATATTGCTGCTGACACAAGCTCTCCAAAATTCCTAAGTCGCAGGGCAACCACCTGTCGTCGAATGGGAGCCTTACATCCCTCTTGAAATTTAATGCACTTCTCACGCTCCGATGCCACTACAGATGAAGCAAACCTATCCAGCTCATTAAACCTTGTCTCATATTCTCGAACTGACATATCACCCTGCTACAATCTATAAAACTCAGCTACCTTCTGGTCTTTATATCCCTGCAGAAAGTAGCAATTGTAGAACAACTCCTTGAACCTGTCCCAACTGATGCTACCATTATTTTCTAGATGCTTGCTTGCTTCCACTAGTTGTTGGTACCACCTTCAAACTTATATGCTGCAAATTCCACACGATATTCTGTTGGCATGCCAAGAGTATCTAAGTGTTTCACAATCGAGTCTAACCAATATTCTACCACTTGAGGGTCCTCTTTTCCATTTAAGGTCAAAACAAACAAATGCATGCTAGAATTCCTTAAAATATGCATGCCGACGACTAGCCTTAGAATCATCTGGTCTTGCCCTTGCCGCCATCTGCCGAAAAGTGATGAACATAGCCCTCATCATGCCCTCATCATTTCCAAATTTTATGTCAGCTGTCAAACAACGTCTAGGTGCCATTCTTTCACTTCTAAAAATAAAATTTGGACTATCAGTGGTATTTCATTGTCGTACCTATGTGTGCACAATTCCTAAAGTTCATAACCATAAGCTCTGATACCATTTTGTCACGTCCTGGATTACGGGAGGTGACATGGCAGCTCAATTAAGTTAATTAAGTAGAAATTTAGTTAAAATATGAGTTTGAGAATAAAGAAATTATTTGTGAAAAATTGTTAATATTTAAAAAAACTTTTTAAAACAAGAAATTATAATATTTAAACAAATAAGAATAACAAAATAAACAATAAGGAATTAATAATTAAGAAATAAGGAGAAACAAGATTGGGTCCCACTGACCCACGTTTTGTGCACACACATAGTATCGACAACATTAAATTACAACCATAGTCCAAAATAAAGAGAAAAAGTTAAGTAATACATGCCTTGATTTTACTATTCAGTAACCTACTTAATTCTTCTACTACTCGTAAGCCCTGTTTGTGAACTCCTCTCCGATCCTAAGCTGATATCCACCTAGAGGGAAAAGGTTTTAAAACAAATAAAATGTGAACGGATGGCTTAGTAGGACTATGAATTAAAAAAAAATTAATTTTTAAGAAAAACTTCATTATTCGAGAAATTATATAGAAAATAAATTGTATTAAATGCACAAATAAAATTTGATAAAATTTTTCTTACCAAAATCGTTTATTGGTTGTCTAGAAAGATATCATTTTCTTTTTCCTGGGCAGACCATAGATATATTCACCATCGAAGTGGCCCAGCTGGGTTTTGGGACCTACCCCCAAGGTCACACACTACACGACCCAATCTCTTATATGGCATCATGCCCTTAAATAAATATATATATCCTTTTGTAATTATTTAAATCTCTTTTTACAGAATATAATCATTTACATTCATTATGACATTTATTATAAAAATCATCTCGATCTACTGTTTAGAAAAATAGTCAATGAAACCTTTTTCAAATCATCATTGAAAATATTTTAATGAAAATCCTTTTTAGGCCAAAATCATTTTTAAAGCTAAGTTACCAAGGAGAGGGTAGAAGTCCTACCTTAAAACTCGTGCCGGTGTCCCACACCAAAATCCTGGTCCGCTATAGTTAGCTCCACGAATCTACAAACTACCTTAAACATACCATAACTAAGTCTATCAGTATCTAGCTCGAGATATCCTATGTTACTAAACTATCTCATGGTGTCCTAGTGTGCCATTCAAGTTTGTAAAATCATATTGTATCGTTAAAATCTCAATTGGGGTTCAAAACGGTAAAAATAGGTGGAAAATAACAAAATTTCACCATGCCTGGTCGACCTGTTGGTTGCCTTGGTTCGACTAGCTGAACTGAATGGAAATCCAAGTCTGATCGGCCAAAATTTTCTAGGTTCGGCCTACTGACCGTATGAATTTGGCCTGCCGAACTAGAAAATTTTAAAAATTTTCAAGCACAAGTTTCGGCCTCCCCATGTCCAAATCCTTATTTTAATATGTTTTTCTCAGTTCTTAGGCATGGAAAACATCAATAGATGATAGAAAAACATTATAGAACACTTTTAAATCAATTTAAACAAGATTTGAACAAAGATTTTGAAAAATCTCAAAAATAGAGAAAAATGAAGAAAAATAAAAAATCTTGATTCAAATCCCTTTTTGATCAAACAAAGCTTAGATTCTAGATGTTCTAAGTTCCTTTAACTAAAATTGATGGTTTTTCAAACCTAGAGAAGCTTAAATTTCAAAATGCAAGAAAAATTAAAAAATTAGAAAAGTTTTAAAAATTTAAAAGCTAACCTTGAATTAAGCTTTGAATCGTGTCTTTGGTCATCCAATCAAGTTCCCAAGCTTCCAATCTACTAAGTACTGAAGCTTATGCTTGATTTTTGAAGCAAAAATTAAGAAAAGGAGAGAGAAAGAGATAGATTGTGAGAGGGAAAGAGAGAGACGAGAGAATAAGAGAGAGTGAGCATGAGAGAGTAAGGAAGAGGAGGTGAAGAGGAAAATAAATGGAGAGAAAAGAGACGGTTAGTTGGACAAAACTGTGTGCGGTAGCACACTGATTTAAAATGAGACATATTTGGTATTTAACAAATTGTTTTGTTTTAGAATTCCAAATAGCAATTAAAAATAATTAAGAGTAATTAAAAATCATTAAAAGAATAAAAAATAACATTAATTTAGAAATTTCATAAAATAATCAAATTAAGTTTAAAAAATTCATTATGGCACACTAATTCACCATTTTACATATTAATAACATTTAATTAATTTCAGGACGTTACAGTACCCTAGGCCAATTATATAATGACCACATTTTGACTTCGTTACATTTACATTTTATTAATAAAGAGGCATTTTCATTATTGTTTTTTATTCCAATTCCATGAATAGTTAATTCTACCTGAGGTCATCAAGTATATGACTTGATAGTAAAACTCTTAGATAAAAATTGAATTCTATTATAAATTATCCCTAGTCGATCATTATTATTGGGATAATAATGAATAAAGACTAGTATGAAGTTTGACTGATTATTATGTTTTACTAATTATGTGTATGAGATACTAAGTCAACTCGTAGATACATATTTAAGAAATGATGTATTGGATCGACCCACTATGAGAATACTACATGGATAATTGTCTTAAGTGATTCTCATCACAATAGTATTATCCTAGTCCTCTGACCTGAAATCATAATTGTTTCCTACATGACAAGTTCTATACTTCGATACATTCTAATATTATCTTTAATAAGATGATGGAATGGATTGTTGTTGGATATAGAGTGAAACTTGTGAGGAATGTGAGTGATTAAGGAGGAATTTGTCCCTCATTTATTACGAGAAAGATGCCTATGGGCCCCTCATACGTTAGACTGAAGAAAAATGTATGGCCATACTGGAATGAATTGATAAGGGTTATCAATATCAGTCTACTTAATATTGAGAAATAATATGATTGAATAGTATAAGGATGACATAAACCATGCCTTATGTTCAATCATGGTATCTAGTGACAAAAGGACTTTAATACTTATTGTATATTAGGTTATGTCGGATTATTGACGTTCACATAACTTGGGTAATCATAATGTATTGCTAGAGGCCGCTTATAATTTGTAGGCCAAAAATAGAATTTCAAGCCCACTACCAGCGTTATGTGAACCTACAGGGTCGTACACTTATAACAGACCAAAAATAAATTTTGGGTTTACTATGTCTCGGTTCAATAAACCTGATAATGTCCATATTCGATGTACTAGATATGTCTAGGTTCATTAAATCTGACATTATGTAGATTCTATGAATCATATTTGAATTACAGTTTACCCTAGTTAAAATCTAACTCTTTCTAGAAGTCAATATATATATATATATATATGTTTTAGGGTTTTTGGCCAAATAAGAAGAGAAAAGGTGTTCTCTTATTCTAAAAGGAAAAAAACATTAAAAACCCTAAAAATTAGAAAGAGTCATTTAACGCAAGGAAAGGGTGCTAGCACACCAATTTGGTTATTTAAGAGAGTCTGTTCGGGTGGATACGTACAAAGGGCGTTGATCTAAGTAACAGAGTCTAAATCCAATCCTGAATATGAAAAGCTCGAGTTAGGGTGTCACTAGAGTGAAGCTGTGCTCTTCCTTCCAGTAATCTTGCCCCTCTTGTTATCTTGGCAAGATTCTATGACTTTTTTATCAATTTAGTCAAATTGCATGGATCCTGCAAGGGTTTTGCATGAATTAATTTTGATTTTTTGCTACTTATTTGAATCACCAAATCCAACAAAACCTAACATTACTTGCTTTAGGAAAGGGAGGAGATCGTTGGCGGTAATGCCTTAAAAGCATTGACATTATACACATTGTTAATAAATAAATAAAGTGACATATATAATTATTTTGGTTGTTTATATTTCTTATGAATACTTTAATAAACATCAAGAATATTCCATGATTATTAATATAGCTATAAATTTAGCATATAAGTGTTATTTGCTTAGGGTTAAAATTTAGAAATAATAATCAAAGTAGTCCATTTAAGTGTAAATTTGGTCTTGGTTTTATTAAGGTGGCGAACTGTTTAAATGTTAAACACTGAAAATCTGTTTTGAATAAATTAATATATATCATAGGGTTTGTTTAATTGTTAAACAAGGATGATTAGTTTAGAATAGATCAATAAATTTCATGAATTTGTTTAAGTGTTAAACCAAGATTAATTAATTCTGTTATCAACAGATTGGGTAATTTGATTAATTAAAATTAATGGATTTAGGTAGCAACTCATTTAAACAAGTAAGGTGAATTGTTTACCTTACGACCTGCATGTTGTTTTTCAGTTTGTTGTAATTTATTTATTCATTTCGTAGAAATAGAATAGTTTAGATTGCAATTTGTAATGTAAAATCAAAGACCAAGATCAAGATAGATGGAGGTCTAAGATGGAGGCTCAAGATGGAGTCCGTTTGTGGCAATCTAAGGAAATCTATGGAGATGAAGATTACCTAAGATTGACCATTAACCTTCATATTGGCTTATGAAGACCAATCTAGATTTGGACACACTTATTGTGTTATTATTATGCTATGTATGTGATGTTGTGTATATGATGCTATGTATGTGATGCGACATAATAATAAACAATAAAATAAGCATGGTCATTGGAAAAGAAGGATTATGCTTTTTCTATGTATAGGATGCTAATAACCTAAGTCTGAACTAGCAAAGGAGAGAGTATGCTTTTTCTACAATGAGCCTGGTCATTGGAAAAGAAACTGCAAGCTCTATTTGGATGATCTGAAGAATAAGAAGAGTAGTGCAACTACTTCTTCAGGTATTTATGTTATAGAAGTCAATTTGTCTACTTCAGATTCCTGGGTATTAGATATTGGATCTAGATTGCACATTTGTACTTATATGCAGGGTCTTAAGAGGAGTAGAATCTTGGCTAAAGGTGAAGTGGACCTACGAGTTGAAAATGGAGCAAAAGTTGCTGCTTTAGTTGTAGGAATATATGAGTTGACTTTGCCTAGTGGACTTCTTTTAAGTTTAGAAAATTATTATTATGCACCTGCTATAAGGAGGAATATTATTTCTGTTTCTTGTTTGGACAAGGAAGGTTTTGAGTTATTATTAGGAATAATAAATGCTCCATTTACTATGATAACATTTTTAATAGATATGCTCCATGAGAGAATGGTCTTTATGTTCTAAACATTGAAAACACAAACAAAAAGTCCATCTATAATGTTAATACAAAAAATTTTAAATTTAAAGATTTAAACTCTACCTATCTTTGGCATTGTTGTTTGGGCCATATAAATGAGAAACGCATTTCAAAACTCCATCAACATGGGCTTTTGAATTCATTTGATTTTGAATCATTGGAAGTATGTGAGCCTTGATATTAGTTAAAATGACTAAGACACCTTTTACTAGACATAGTGAAAGGGCTAATGACTTATTGGGCCTTGTACATTCTGATGCATGTGGACCATTAAGTTCCACTACTAGAGGAGGTTTTCAATACTTCATGACTTTCACAGATAATTTTAGTAGATATGGCTATGTCTATCTAATGAAACAAAAATCTGAATCTTTTGAAAAGTTTAAAATTTTCAAAAATGAAATACAAAATCAACTTGGTAAAAGTATTAAAGCACTTTGATCAGATCAAGGTGGTGAATACTTAAACCAAGAATTCATTGATCATCTTAGAGATTGTGGGATAGTCTCACAATTAACTCCACCAACAACACCACGATGGAATCGTGTGTTTGAATGGAGAAATCAAACTTTATTGGATATGGGTTGATATATGATGAGTTAGTCAGATCTTCCAATATCCTTTTGGGGGTATGCTCTAGAAACTGTAGCATTCATACTGAACAGAGTTCCGTCAAAGGCGGTTCAAAAGACACCATATGAGATGTGGACCGCGAAGTTGCTTAGTTTGTCATTTCTTAAGATTTGGGGATGTGAGGCTTATGTGAAGCATCAAATTTCAGATAAATTGACACCCAAATCAGAGAAATGTCTTTTTGTGGGATATCCTAAAGGAACTAAAGGATATTGCTTCTACAATGCTTCTAAGAACAAAGTGTTTGTTGCTCGTAATGGTGTCTTTTTAGAAAGCGAATTCATTTCTAAAAGAACCAGTGGGAGTAGAGTTCAACTTGAAGAAATTCAAGAACCACAAAATAGCATTAAACTACCTATGGAATCTCAACTGGATCAACAAATAGTTGTTGAGCCTACATAAGTAGCACAAGGCTCAAAGAGGTTTGGTAAGACACATTAGAGCCCTAAGAGATATGGATTTCTCTTAACTGATAATAATGATGTGATGATTGTGGATCAAAATGAGCCCACATCCTACCAAGAGACCATGAATAGCCCTGATTGTGATAAATGGCTAGAAGCCATGAAGTCATAGATGCAATCCATGTATGATAATCAAGTATGGACTTTGATTGATCCACCTGATGGTTTAAAGACCTTTGGGTGCAAATGGGTTTTCAAAAAGAAAACAGACATGGATAGCAATGTGCATACCTTTAAGGCAAGACTAGTTGCAAAAGGTTTCAAGCAAACATATGGTATAGACTATGATGAAACTTTTTCACCAATTGCTATGCTTAAATCCATTTAGATTCTCCTCGCCATAGCTGCATACTATGATTATGAGATTTGGTAAATGATGTTAAAACAATGTTTCTTAATGGAAACCTACTTGAGGATGTGTATATGACACAACCCGAGGGTTTTGTTAGTCTTGAGAATTCTGGAAAGGTTTGCAACTTCAAAGATCCATTTATGGATTGAAGTAAGCATCTCGGAGGTAGAATCTTCATTTTGATGAAGCAATCAAAGAGTTTGGCTTCATCAAAAATGAAGATGAGCCTTGTGTTAACTAGAAGGTTAGTGGGAGTGCAATAGTCTTTCTAATGCTATATGTTGGTGACATATTACTCATTGGAAACTGTATCCCTACTCTACAAAATGTTAAATCATGTTTAAGGAATTGTTTCTCAACAAAAGACTTAGGTGAAACTACCTATATTCTAGGCATCAATATCTATAGGGATAGATCTAAGAGCTTTATTGGCCTAAGTCAGAGTGCATACATTGACAAGGTATTGAAAAGGTTTAGTATGCAAAATTCCAAGAGGGGATTCTTGCCAATGTCACATGGAATTAATCGCAATAAGACTCGGTATCCAATGACACAAGATGAGCAAGATTGCATGAATAAGATTCCATATGCTTCTACTATTGGATCTATCATGTATGCAATGTTATGTACTCGACTTTATGTCTCATATGCCTTAAGCATAACCAGCAGATACTAATCAGATATAGGTAAAAGTCACTAGATAGCAGTCAAGAATATCCTTAGATATTTGAGAAGAACGAAGGATGCATTCTTACTATATGGAGGAAAGGAAGATGAGCATGTTGTAATTAGTTACACAGATGCCAGCTTCCAATCCGACATGGATGACTTTCGATTGTAGTCAGTTTATGTGTTTTGTTTGAATAGAGGTGCAATGAGCTGGAGAAGTTCAAAGCAAGACACCGTTGCTAATTCTACAATAGAAGCTGAGTATATAGCCACCTCAGAAGCAGGTAAGGAAGTAGTTTGGACTAAAAAGTTTATTACTAGATTGGGTGTTGTTCCTAGTATATCAGATCCAGTAGACTTGTGTTGTCATAATAACTGGGCCATAGCACAGGCTAAGGAATCTAGATCACATCAACGATCCAAACACATACTCAGGCATTATCATCTCATTTGAGAAATCATTGAGAAAGGAGACATGAAGATATGCAGACTACCTATAAATGACAATGTTGCTGATCCACTCACTAAGCCTTTACCATAGCCTAAGCATAAGAGCTATACTAGGTCAATGGGTATTAGATGCAATATTGATTGGGCCTAGTGCAAGTGGGAGATTGTTAGTGATGAGCCCTAGGCGAATTATGTAAAGACCACATTTTGACTTCATTATATTTGCATTTTATTAATAAAGAGGCATTTTCATTATTGTATTTTATTCTAATTTCATGAATAGTTAATTCAACCTAAGGTCATCAAGTATGTGACTTGATAGTAAAACTCTTAGTTAAAAATTGAATTCTATTCTAAATTATCCCTAGTCGGTCATTATTATTGGGATAATAATAAATGAAGACTAGTATGAAGTTTGATTGATGATTATGTTTTACTAATCATATGTATGAGATACTAAGTCAACTCATAGATACATATTTGAGAAATGATGTATTAGATCGACCTGCTATGAGAATACTACATGGATAATTGCCTTAAGTGATTCTCATCACAATAGTATTATCCTAGTCCTCTAACCTAAAATCACCATTGTTTCCTACATGACAAGTTTTATATTTTGACACATTCTAATATTATCTTTAACAGGATGATGGAATGGATTGTTGCTAGATATAAAGTGAATCATGTGAGGAATGTGAGTGATTAAGAAGTAATTTGTCCCTCATTTATTATGAGAAAGATATCTATGCGCCCCTCGATAAGTTAGGCTGAAGAAAACTGTATTGCCATATTGGAATGAATTGATAAGGGTTATCAATATCAGTCTACTTAAGATTAAGAAATAATATGATTGAATAGTATAAGGATGACATAAACCATGCTTTATGTTCAATCAAGGCATCTAGTAACAAAAAGACTTTAATACTTATTATATATTAGGTTATGTTGGATTATTGACGTTCGCATAACTCGAGTAATCGTAATGCCTTGCTAGAGGCCACTTATGATTTGTGGGCCGAAAATAGAATTTCAAGCCCACTACTAAAGTTATGTGAACCTACAGGGTCGCACACTTAAAACAGACAAAAAATGAATTTTGCGTTTATTGTGTCTAGGTTCAATGAACCTGATAATATCCAGATTTAATGTACTAGATATTTCTAGGTTCATTAAATTTCACATTGTCTTGATTCTATGAATCATATTTGAATTACAGTTTATCCTAGTTAAAATCTTACTCTTTCTCGAAGTCAATATACATATATATTTGTTTAGGGTTTCTAGCTGAATTAAAAGAGAAAAGGCGTTCTCTTATTTTAAAAGGCAAAAAACATTAAAAACCCTAAAAGTTAGAGAGAGTCAATTATCGCAAGGAAAGGGTATTAGCACAACAATTTGGTTTTTTAAGAGAGTCTATTCATGTGGATACCTGCAGAGGGTGTTGCTCTGAGTAATAACATTTGAATCCAATCCTGAATACAAAAAGCTTGAGTTAGGAAGTCACTAGAGTGAACCCTATCTTCCTTCTAGCAATCTTGCCCCTCTTGTTATCCTGGTAAAATTCTATGACTTTCGTATCAATCTAATCGAATTGCACGTATCCTACAAGGGTTTTGTAGGAATTAATTTTGACTTTTTGCTACTTATTTGAATCACAAAATCCAACAAAACCCAACATTACCTGCTTTAGGAGAAGTAGGAGATTGTTGGGGGTAACGCTTTAAAAGCATTGACATTGAACACATTGTTAATAAATAAATAAAGTGACATATATAATTATTTTGGTTGTTTATGTGTATTACAAATAATTTAATAAACATTAAGAATATTCCATGATTATTAATACAGCTATAAATTTAGCATATAAATGTTATTTGCTTAGGGATAAAATTTAAAAATAATAATCAAAATAGTCCATAATAATTAATTAAATTTTGAGATCTTTAATTAAATGTTGCAAGTGCAGTGCAATCTTATTTGGGCTATTAATGTAGAGACACTAGATTAGAGGTACTTTATGTAATAATATTATATAGGATTAGGCCAGATAAATTATGAATTTCTAATAATTGTCCATTATACATAGAGCATTCAAATTTATCACTATGATGATCACATACATGAAAGTCTTAATCTTGAATATTTATTAGACTCTTGTTTATGACGTTGTATTTTTTGACTTGCATAATAGGATCTGTCTAAATACAAATCATAACTTGCCATATTCGAAGCATGATCGAATAAATGACTGGAATAATATTGTGCAGATATGAAATCTATTCCTTTTTTATAGAAGTTAGCAAAATAGTTGTCTTGAGTGACGATTCAAGATGTGAATAGTAGAGCACTCATTCATAATAAGATTATGAATTACTGTTCATTAGAGAACTATTAGAGTTTAAGGATAAAGTTATAATAAAAGTGGTGAATAGGAATTGAACCTAACTCTTATCATGAACTATTTATGGAGGATTGACTTATATGCAATGATTATATCAAAGGACTAATTGCTAATTTTATTAGAATAATTATCACTATAATTTCAAGAGTGCAGTTTTAGTTTTTTTAGTGGAGTAACACTGAAACAAACAAATTTGTCACATTAATTAAAGTGTTTAATTAATTGTTAAATTTATTGGAGCCTAAATTATGGGTCCATAGATCCTCAATGCCACCTCTATAATATTGTATTAGATTTAATGTATGAAATGAATTATACATATTTAATTTGGAATTATTCAATTCTTACTACTACAAATTGTGGATTCCATAACAGTTTATAACCGTCGTGGAAAAATTTCATGACAGTTAAAAAACTGTCGTGAAAACCTCAATCGTGGTACAATATGGAGTTTTCACAATAGCTTTTTACCGTCATGTAATATAAAAATTGGCACGGGAAGGAGTTGTAATATAGTAATTTTCTACAACAGTTTTTTGAAAAACCGTAGTGAAAAATCTGCATTCCACGATGGTTTTTTAAAAAACCGTCTAAGGATTCTACAACGGTTTCTTGAAAAACCGTTGTGAAATCAAAGGCTTCCACGACAGTTTCTTAAAAAACCGTCATGGAATGCCAATTTTCCATGATGGTTTTTAAAAAAACCGTCGTCAAAATTTTGTATTCCCCTAAAAAAAAAATCTTCAAAAATCTCCAAACATGTGGTGGGTATCACAATAATACTAAGGCATCACAAACACATAAAAAGTAACTTATTTTCACACCAAAATGCTAAATGTTGTTCAAAGTTCTTTCAAACACCAAATACAAATAACACATACTAAATGGCAAAAAACAAATTAAAATAACTAATATTAAAACTAAAACTAAAGCAAAATAACACTAAAATAACCAAATAATGTTGAGTTTAGAACAAACAATAACACTAAAAATAAGAAACCATCGTTGAAGCCTTTGATTCCGCGATGGTTTTTCAAAAAACCATCATAGAATGGCAATTTTTCACGATGGTTTTTTAAAAAACCGTCGTGAAAAATTTGTATTCCCAAAAAATAAAATCTCCAAACATGTGGTGGATATCACAATAATACTTAGGCATCACAAACACATAAAAAGTAACCTATTCTCACACTAAAATGATAAATGTTATTCAAAGTTATTTCAAACACCAAATACAAGTAATGTTAGACATGTATGCCCTAAGGAGTAAAAATGTAATGAGTTTTTGAAGACATTTTTATCAATAAAGAATTCATTTATTATTCATATACCAAATCTTGTCCTCTTTACGTTCATATTTGTTGAATGTATGATAAGCAAACAATAGTCTGAGACTGTCGGTCTAAACCTTTAAGAATTGGGCATATGATGGACAGATTATGCAGAAGACACGATTCTTAAGGTGAAGTCTAAATCATAAGATCCGCAATCGAGGGAATAAAGTTAGGCGCTTTATTCATGTAAAGATTGTTATGTTGTCTATATCCCCATTGGGAGATGGTTTGTCTTGACCATCAGAGGTGGACTCCGTGAATAGAAACATTGGCACGTTGTCATAGGTGACGATGTGTTGGATCGGGACATAAAGTGAATTGATTTGGATTAATAATTCTGTCTTGGCAAATCGATTCACTCTAGACAATCATTTGTATTGCATCTTAATCCTGAGATGAATAATGGGCCCGTTGTCTTGACTTGTGTCTTTTGATGTGCCAAAGGGTGACACCCACATCTTAATAGTGGTATGCATGCCGGTACGTTGGAGGCATGACTCTTGATGACGTAGACCTGTTATTCATAGATATGGAATCCATAGCTCCTCTTTAGGAGTAGTGATATCCTCTTATATGTGTTATCCTATAATTGGAAACCTGGAGCGCTCAACCATTTGGATACATACGTGTAACCGAATGGTATACTGTCTTTGGATGGTACATGTTCCAATGGTGAGATAATGGAACGTAAGATAAAAAAAATCAGGAAGGTAAGACAAAACTTGTCCTTAAGCCGATTATG
>CAMOHE010031083.1:0-13150 GCA_946598075.1 Artocarpus hirsutus
TTGACGTGAGAAAGGAGAGAATGAGAAACTAGAGAAGAGAGTGGTGATGGTTGAATATATAGGCATCAAATTAATTGAGGAGCGGGATAGAATTAAATGAGCATTAAAAGAAAATGTTATCATGTCTCCCACGGAGACTTTTAGCAAATAATGTCAACATAATTGAGGGGACAAATGGGGTATGTTGTAGAAGAAGATAAATGAAGCATTAAAAATGTGGTTGAGAAAACATATCGATGTCCCCTGGTAGTTGAGGTGAATTAATTCTATGTCTCTAAATGATAAGGATTCTATTTAATTGAGCATTAATGTAGTGGGACAAGGCTGATATAAGTGAGTGATAGGTAGATTTAAAATATTTACTACGGAGACTTAGTAAAAATGCTAAAATGACATATTTATTTATATGATTTTATCAAAAATCATACCCGTTAAAATAACGGGTGTTTCAAATACATGATTCCTAATCTACCTATTTTTCCTTAACAAATTAAATTAAACCAATCTAACATGTTTAAAAAATAAACTGAAGTGATTTTTTTAATATAATTGAAATTAATGAAAATAAACATATCACTTTAAAAGACCAAGGGTTCGTTTGGTAAATAGATTCGAATTAATGATTTGATTTAAGTTAGTGTGATTTGAGTTAGAATTTGAGTTAGTGATTTAAATTGTTATCCAAATTTGTGTTTGGATATGCATTTAGGTTTTAATCTGAGTATGAAATAAAATTAAAATTTATATTTAGAAAGGTAGTGAAAATAGTTTTTGATTTATTAATAAATCTAATAAAATCTTAATGTTAATGATCCTAAAAAATATGCAATGTGGATATGAATTTAATTCCTTTCTTAACTAGGAACACAATAAAAAAAGAATCATCTTAATTGGATATTAAATGAAGAAGTTATGATTTTTTCTTTAAATATAAGAGAAAGAATTTTAGTTTTTACTATAGCAAATATATCAAAGTATCAAAAGTTTAAGGGAATGAGAATTCTGAAAACTTGGATTTTGGTTACTCAAAGGATTCGGATTTTTGAAGAAACAAATACGTATCCAAAGAATTATTAATACTCGAATCCAAATTTGAGTCTATTGAGTCCAAATAATACTCGAAACAAATAGACCCTAAAAATAAAAACAAACGTATTGTCCTAAAAAAAAAAAAGATTTACCGAGAAAAAAAAACAAAAGAATTGCCTAAAAAAAAAGCTAATAACAATTTTCTCAACAACTCAAAACCTAATAGCTTCAAAATATATTAAATAATAAAAAATTACATTTTTATTTTATAATATGCAAATATTACACATGTTAACTTTAAAATTACAATTAATTAAAAACTAAAACTATAAATATGCTTAGTAAAATATGTCTATTTTCGTCATATTATATCTTCACGGCAATTTTATACATAGTTTATCAAACATTTGCAATTCTGCTAATGCCTACGTGCCTCTAACCCCATAGCACAATTGAAGCATAGCATAGCAGAAGCTACAACATAATGCAACAATGCCAAACTGGTCCATAATTAAGTAAGGGATAAGTTTTAAAAATTCCCCTTGAACTGTGTCAGTTATGTCAAATTACCCCTTGAACTTCAAAATGTATCTTTTGTACCCTTGAACTATAAATACTACTATATATTTACCCCTTTGAACTTTAAAACGTGTTATTTTTCGACAAAATAATATTTGTTACGCTTATTAAAATGATAAATTCACCTGTTTACTCCAAACTGTTAAAGAACTAAGTTGAATAATCGTACGTTATTCACTTTTCTTCTATTTTTTTCTTGCTTTTGAGCAAGTACATTAAAGATGGAGCAGACGAAAGTTTAATGCCTAACTAATTCATTTAAACTGAAAACGGTATTCATATGAATCCCTAAGTATTATATTTAATCTTAAATTAAACGAAATTTAATAATTTCATCCAAAAAAACAATATGTTTCAAAGTTTAGGTAAATATGGAAAAATATTATAATACAGAGGGCACAATATGTACATTTTAAAGTTCGGGAGACATATTGACATAAGTGACATCGTTTGAGGGGAGTTCTTGAAATTTACCCTTAAGTAAATTAAGTACTAATGACAACTAATAAAAAATTTGACAAGCATGGTTAGAACTAATTTTTTAGTTCAAAACACTGTAGCATGTAAAATTTTACACTGTAACAATTTTTTACTTTTTTTTTGTAGCATATGAGAGTTTTGTATTTTTTGATAATAAAAAAGTTGGTTTCAAACGTCTTATAAATAAGCACAATTTATCCTCCACCTAAATTTCAGGGCACTTCACAGTTTACACCCACAAAAGTCAAAGCTTTCAAATCCCTTTCATTAGAAATTTTCAAGTGTTTCTGTACATTAATAGGTATAAGGCTCCCCTAAATCAGCGCTTTATTACCAAAGTTTATTCTTTTGCCGGTTGGTTTGAAGAATTCAAAACCCTTGTCTCACAAATGGCTTCACCCATAAAAAAGGATTCACCAACTCCCAAAGACCACCGACTGAAAATCTGAATAAAAGATTTAAAAAAAAAGAAAATTATATGCTACTGTGAGTGCATGTTCTTGTTTCGCCAACATCCACCAACTCTCTCGTCCACTAAAGATGGAAGATTATAAAAAAAAGAAAAGAAAAGAAAATAATTCATTATCAAAAGAAAAGAAAATAATTCGTTAATAATGAAGTTGAGGAAAAATTATAGAAACTTACTAGTACCTCTTTTTTCTTTTAGAAATTATAATTAATTATAATTAAGGTAACTTTTTCAAAACCCACTACAGTAAAGTCGTAAATTTTAAAAATGTTTACAATAAATAGCTTTAAATAAATAATTTACTCGATGAAAATATTTTTTTACTTATTTATTTATTATAAGTAAAAAAATTATGTTTTATTTTTAAATTTTTTATTGTTATTTATTATAAATATTTTTAAAACTTATATTTACGTAAAAAAAAAATTTTAAAAATATGAAATTTTTTTAAAGAATGCGTAGGCACCAATATCTATATTCTATCTTTTTCAAAACTATTTGTAAAATTTTACCGACATTTTTTTAAGTGTAATTAACCGGATACAAGCAAGATGATTTAGCTCATGCAATTATACATAGAAACAAATTCCATTTATTGATAATTTTCCTTAAAAATGATAGATAAATAGCGCAGAAATACATATATATATATATATATATAGTGAAAGAGAGAGAGAGAGAGAGAGAGAGAGAGAGAGAGAGAGATTGTCACATTTAAAACGTATATATATATATATATATATATATATGGAGAGAGAGAGAGAGAGAGTTTGTCACATTTAAAAGGGAGAATAGAGGGAAATTGGAAAAAAAAAAAAATTGATATTTTTCTTGTCTGAAAATATCTCACCCCCCAATGACATAATGTGTTGGGAATGTCACTAAGACCCCAAACCTTAAACAACTTTTTTCCTTCTCTTTTCTATCTTTTATCCACGTAATGGAAAATTTTGGGTACATGGGGCCCAAAAGTTGCTTTGTGAGCTTTTGTCTTTTACAAACTTGCCCCTGCTCAAAAATAAATGAATAAAAAATTTATACAAATGTCCACAAAACAACACATAACGCTTTTCTTTTTTTTTTTTTTTTTCTTTGTTTATTTTTCACTCTAAAAATCAAATTTGCATGAAATCGTCCACGTGCCATCTCCCCTTCCGTCGTTCATTTCAAAGAACGCACCAAAAAAATTTTACTTACAAAATAAGAATTGCCCAAAAAATTAAAAAAAAATCTCTGCTTGTTTTTTTTTTCTCTCGTTTTCTTTTCCTTCTTGGTCTCTCTCTCTCTCTCTCTTTTTCTCGAGAAAAACAAAAACCCGCCCAGAAAAAAGAAAGAAAAGAAAAGAAAAAAAAAAAAAAACAGGATGAGAAAAACTAGCGAGATTCCCACAGAGAAGGCGAAGAAGAAGAAGAACATAGCGAGGGAAAGTGGCGAAGACGAAGCTGGTGGAGATTCTTCGGAGCTCTGAATCTCAAAGCCTTCTTCTTTCTTCCAACTTTTCGATTCTTTTCCGGACTTCTCTTCTTCGTTGCACCGCCTCTTTCATTCTTCTTCGCCGATAATCTGGTATGCTCTGTTTTTTTCCCCTTTTTGGGGGCTAATTTCTGTTGAGAATCATGGAATATTTTGTGTTAAGTTTGTTTCAGATTGAGATAGGTTGTTGAGGTTTTGTTAGATTAATCCCGAACTTGAATGTGGAGAAAATTGATGCAAAAAATGTAAACAAAAAAACCAAAACCCTAGGCTTCTGCTCATAATGTTTGGTCTATCTCTGTCCTTGGTTTTGATTTATGGACTCTAGGTTTGAAATTAATTGGTTGCAGATATGGCGTTTGATCAAAACTCGATTCCAAAAGATCTAAGACCGTTAAACATAGTAAGAAATGTGGTGGAAGAGCCTCGCATTGCACCAGCTGCCACGGCTGGTCGGAGCCCTGAGGGGTATTTTCCTAACCCGGTTCGCGAGATTGGGGGCCCTGAGTCGGTGCCCCTTTTTTACCGGGCGGCTGTGCCAGTATCTGAAGCCGGAATTGTTGGGCTAGGATATGGTAATGCTGTGCCTAGTGTCACTGCATGGCGCCCTCGTGTGGCAGTGCCAATGCCGTACCTGAGTGTGAACCCTGTTGTTGGATTTGGTTATGGTCCTAATTTGGTCAACCGGGTCGCCGTAAGTGGTTCTGGAGATCTTGTAAGTAGTATGGCATCGACTGCGTCAGGAGGCAGCCCGAATTTGGTTAATCTGGTTGGCGGGACTGGCGCTGATCTTGCTAGTCATGAGGCAGCTAGGATTGGGTATATTCATGGTGTGAGCAGTAGGGTTGTGGGCAATGCAGGCGATCAGATTGTGAGTGATTTAGCTGCTGGGTCCAGTTATGGTCAGAATTTGGGCAGTCGATTTGGTGGTAATGCTGTCGATCAAGCGAGTGATGAGGGTGGAGATGATTCAGTTTCAGGGAAGAAAGTAAAGTTTCTGTGTAGTTTTGGGGGCAAGATTTTGCCTAGACCGAGCGATGCAGTGTTGAGATATGTTGGGGGACATACGAGGATTATTAGTGTCAAAAGAGATTTGAGCTTCAATGAGCTAGTGCAGAAGATGGTCAATATCTATGGGCAACCTGTGGTTGTCAAATATCAGCTTCCTGATGAGGATCTTGATGCTCTTGTGTCAGTTTCGTGCCCTGATGATCTTGGCAATATGATGGAGGAGTATGAGAAGTTGAGCAAAAGGTGTCCAGATGGGTCGGCTAAGTTAAGAGTGTTTTTGTTTTCTACCTCAGAGCTTGATCCGACTGGTATGGTGAAGTTTGGGGATTTACATGATAATGGGCAGAGATATGTCGATGCAGTCAATGGAATTTTGGATGGGGTTGGTGGTGGTGGTGGTGGTGGTATCACAAGGAAGGAAAGCATGGCAAGTGCAACATCAACACAAAATTCTGATTTTAGTGGGGGCGAGGCTGTTGATAACTCAATGCCCAGTCAAGCGGATACTATTGGACCCGTATCAACAAACAAATTACTGCAGAAGCAGAATTCAGGTAATTCGGACGACGCATCTCCAAGATTGGTGTGTGTGGATCCCAGCCCTGCAAGTTTTGTTGAAGCTTCTGCAGTCCCATTGCGCATTCCCATGGGTAAGTCTGGCCCTCCCCAAACTTCGTCTTCTTGTCTGGAGATTGAGTTAGAAAGGTCTATTCCTGCAGCGCTAGCGCAACAACAGTCGGGCTTGCAGCAACCTGGAATGGAAATTCCAACTCCTTCCTATGTGCAAGCGTATGTTGATCCTCGTCAGGAAGTTTCGAATCAATCAGATCATTTGCAGCTTCCGCCACAGATGGGGTTTCCAAATCCTCAGCTATTGGGGACTGCCGGCCCCATGTATGCCCAACAACAGCTTTATGGAAATGGTGCTGGTGTATTCTCATGTCAATTTATCCCTGCGGTGTGCACAACAATGAATCCTCCATCTTCTCATGTTGGTATAAGACAAAACGTGGTCCAACAGGTTATTCAACCCCAACAGAGTCGATTGGATACTTATGTGGATGAAAGAGCATTTGGTCCAAGGGTCATTCAGATGCCTGTTGAACAAAGTTATAATTCATATCAGGTTCAGGTTCCCTCTTCTGTGGTAGGAGGTAATTATGGATTGCATCAGGTTCCAATGCCAGAGCATGTTGTGTTCTCTGATGGTTTGCTTCCCCACCAACAGGTAATGGTTTCTGAGAAAATCTCAAGGTTTGAGGATTGTTATATGTGTCAGAAAGCATTGCCTCATGCACATTCTGATACAGTTTTACATGGTCAGAGAGACAGTGGTGCAAGCTCTTTGTCAGATTCAAACTCAACTTATCATAGTCTCCGCTTGGACGATTATTCGAGAGCTCAGCCAGCGACCAGAGTTGTAATAAGTAGTGCTTCGGGTGAAAGCACTCTTGATCAAGGAGAAGCTCGACACCGGGTCCTTGTTCATGCGGATCCTCAAATTGGAAGTCTTCAGCCTGAGGCATATGCTTTCATTTCGCATCCTGAGGCAAAGCTTGAAAGGGAGAGAATTAATAACCAACACGTAGATCATGTTGAGAATAATAGAGTTTCTGCTCCTCAGGCTGTTCTTGGAAGGACTATGGACGTACAGCCACCTAATAGTGCATTCATGGTCAGTATCCCGCAGTCTGCCCGAGATGATTCTAATCAGCAACACTCTGTTGCAGCTCAATACCTGGTTAAGCAGGATGCCTTGAACAAATCCATTACCTGGGATATGCCACCTGCAGGAGGCACTGCTGTTCAAAACTCAGATTGGTTGATTCAGGAATCTCCAAAATCTCCAACAGAGTATTCTAACAAATTTTCTGTTATTGTTCCAACTGAAGATGCTGTTGAAACTTGCATTTCATATGACCAAATGAGACCAATTGAAGGCAGAATTGAGGCACTGAGGATATCCCCCATGGAAATCTCTGTCAGTAACGAGCAAAGTAGATCACCTGTTGACAAATTTGGGGGTAGTCAGAGTATACCAACTGAAGCGCTGCCTTGCATCTCTACAGAACCTCCACATATTCCTACATCACGGCTGATTGAATCATATGAGGTGGCACAACTACCTATGTGGGGTAATCCTGGACCTTATGTACAATCAAAAGTCAGAGGTCTTCCGCTCGATTCTAACGAAGTTCACTATGGTAATCCTGCATTTGCCGGCATTGACAACTTGTCTTCTTTCTCTCCACCTAGTAGGACTGCAGATGTTCAAGATTCTTCAGACTCACTTTTCAGCAATCAGGATCCTTGGAATTTGCGGCATGATTCTCATTTTCCACCTCCTAGACCTAATAAAAGTCCCTCAAAAAAAGAACTCTTTGCCCCTAAGGATCCCTATTGTGATGACCTTTTGGGAAATGGCGCAGAACTGAACACAGTGGAGGATGGAGTTCAACAATCATTGGGCATTCTGAGCAAAGACCAAGGGTCAGAGCATGGTCAGTCAGTGAAAGGTTAGTGATATGTGTTATTTATTTATTTATTTTTTTACAGAATATTTAATGTTTATAAGTTTCAGTGGTATTCATAGTTTTCTATTGTCTGTATCAAAGAATTAGGCTCAGCAGAGGAACAAATCAGGAATGATCTTCAAGCTGTTGCTGAGGGTGTAGCCGCTTCTGTTTTCCAATCAGCTACATCGTCAAATCCCGAATTACATGACAGAAATGAGATGGCTACCGAGTCCATTCAAGATCAAGTTGTTGAAAAGAAAGTTGTGGTAATCCATGTACATATTCAGCGTGTAACACGTGCACAATCATATTTATCCTATTTCCTCATTTTCTTATTTTCTTTCAGGATGTTAAGAGCAAAATTCCAGAGAGAGCAAGTATTAGTTTTCCAGTATCCGATGGCATTGGACGCTTGCAGGTTAACATTCACACACCTCTCAATGTTTTGCTCTTCATTTGAAGTTTTCCCATTAATCTAAAAGTACATCATCTGGCAGATTATAAAAAACAGTGACCTCGAAGAGCTGAGAGAATTGGGTTCTGGCACCTTTGGCACGGTGTATCATGGGAAATGGAGGGGTACTGACGTTGCAATCAAACGGATCAATGATAGGTGTTTTGCAGGAAAACCTTCCGAACAGGAGCGCATGGTATGTGTCTTTCAATTGAAACACAAATTTCCTTTGTAATTGTTTTCTTAATAGCTTGCTCACTATGACACTAAATGACATCAGAGAGATGATTTTTGGAATGAGGCCATCAGGCTGGCTGACTTGCACCATCCTAATGTCTTAGCTTTCTATGGTGTTGTGGTTGATGGTCCCGGAGGTTCTGTGGCAACAGTGACGGAGTATATGGTCAATGGTTCTCTCAGAAATGCTTTGCAGAAGAAGGAGAAGTAATGTCTCCTCCTTTGTTGTCCTCCATTTATTCAATTTTAATTAGGGACTTGGCAGTGTCTTGCAAAGTGATTAAATCCATTGACTGAGAAATATCTGTACCAGGAGTCTTGACAAGCGCAAGCGTCTATTGATTGCTATGGACGTGGCATTTGGAATGGAGTACCTGCATGGAAAGAATATTGTGCACTTTGATTTGAAAAGTGACAACCTACTTGTAAATCTTCGAGATCCACACTGTCCAATTTGCAAGGTCAGTGACTCTGTAATTCTGGTGCATGTTCTGTGGTAAATTTTCTCTTATGAAACCTTTTCAAGTGCATTCATTTTGATTTTTCTGTCACATATTAAAGCAATTTCTTATTCACTTAGGAGGAGACTCTTGTTTTATCAGTCTAGCATCTTCGTTTCTAACATAATATGAGCTGATGAATTCAAGGTGAAACTGACTTGGCATTTTACGGTCAAAATGAGTTAAAAAATGTTTGCTAATTTATTATTGGAAAGTTTATGTATTTATCTATATATTTTTACTGATTTCAGTTGTAAGCTATGATTCCTCAAGGCAATGTAATGACTTTCGGTAACTGGTTTGGCATTTACGTATTTTGCTTTTCTTAAGAGATTAAATCGCACATGCTTCTAAAATCAGGTTGGTGATTTGGGCCTATCCAAGGTGAAATGCCAGACACTGATCTCTGGCGGTGTGCGGGGAACACTTCCTTGGATGGCACCAGAACTTCTGAACGGCAGCAGTAGCCTTGTTTCTGATAAGGTTTGCTTAGATCTTGCTAATGAGAAAAACAAATATATTCCCCCTCTTACACTTTTCCCCACTATATGAATCTCAAATCTGTGTTGTGCTTTCCCTCCCCTCCCCCCTCCCCCCACCCCCCCAATAGGTTGATGTGTTTTCTTTTGGTATCGTTTTGTGGGAGCTCCTTACTGGAGAAGAACCATATGCAGATTTGCACTATGGGGCCATCATAGGTAATATTCACCTTTATTATTATTATTATTATATTTTAGTTCTTGCATTGTTCAACTCATCCAGTTCCCAAATAGTAGACTTGAAATTGGAGTATTAAATCAGTGGTCCAAACCTAATGCAGGTGGTATCGTGAGCAACACGTTGAGACCGGCAGTCCCAGAATTTTGTGACCCTGAATGGAAATCACTCATGGAGAGATGCTGGTCGTCAGAGCCATCCGAGAGACCAAGCTTTACCGAAATCGCGAACCAATTACGTGCTATGGCAGCAAAGATTCCTCCCAAAGGACATGGCCCACAGCAACACCCCCCCACAACACAGCCTCCTATTTAAAATTGGAACCCCTGTGAAAGTTTCTTCCTCTTAATTCCCTTTTCAATTTGTTTCAGGCGGGTAACAATAACGAACGAATGTGCTTCTTTTTTTTTTTTTTTCCTTCCTTAAAATAAAGGTAAAGTTTTGTTGCACATCACTGTTTTCCCCTATAGAAATTTTAGTTCTTAAGAAGTGCCTTGGGCTTTTTTTCACATCTTTTGGAAAATGCGTGGGCTGTGTAATTTTACCTATTACCGAGGAATGTGGATTGTATTGTTGCCATATTGTCCTTTCTCAATTCGTTCAATATTCATCGTTGAATATATAAAGTGTATTTTATGATGAGATGTGTTATTATTACTCATTACCTATGTTTTTCATCGTTAACATATGCTGCATGGTCATACCTTTTATTTGGTGGTTTCCTATGTGATCTGAACACTTCAATAAAAATTCCAACTTGATTTGGAATTCCAGTTTTGTTTTTCTATATATACGTACTTTCTCTGCTTCAAAGGAAGAACGAAGACAGAGGAAAGGCTATTTCCATGGCATGCGAGGCAAAGCAAGGAACCATGAACTATACTATTCTGGTTAATGGGTTCAGGAGGATGTACCCTCAAGATTGTAAAGATCAACGCTATTACTAATGAGTTAGTGAACACAGACCAAGAACACCGGATTGCCAAGTTAAACCCGCGCGTCTCTTTCTTCTTGTGCCACCTCAACAGTGGGTGTCGAAGGGCTAGAGTTTGGCATCACCTTTGGGGTTGGTCTTCAGACTCCTCGCCTCATGGGAGGGTGCCGGAATGATGCAACGAAGATGCCTCTGAGGAGAGCTTGGTGAAGAAGTTAGGGGGTTTGGGGGACCTAGCTTTGATGTGGGCTTAAACACTACTTCCGGCTGCACTCAAACGTTGGCAGCCTCAAGGCTTAGGTGGCTCGCTTGTGCGATGGTTGTTGAAGGGGGCGGAGGGGAGGTTTCTCTCTTCATGGGTTGGAGGAGCGATGGTGCTCGACGTCAAGGGTTTTGTGTGGTCTTTGGGCTATAAGGAGCAACGAGCTCAGGGATGCAACACCCCTCTAGATCTAGAGTGTTGATCAGCGATGGGTCCTAACTCGATGGTGGACTATGTCTTTTACGGCTTTCTTTTTTGCTTGTCAGCAGTGTTGTGGCTTTCTCGCTCTTGCCGATAGTAGTTGGCTCGTTATCAGAGGTTTTGTTGATTTCACTTTGGTTTTACCTATTTGGTTTCATTTTTGTGTTTCTTGAACAAAATAATGATGTTTTCACTATTTAATTTTAGCATGTTTTTGTTGTTTTGTTTGTTTTTTGGTGAAATATTAGAGGTGGTGTCCTGATGTTCTTACATTGTTTTTATGTCTTGTCCTCAAGTCATTATCATTTGCAAAGTTATGTGTGGCCTTGGTGCTTTTTAATCCCTTGATCTCGACTGATCGAAATTATTAACCGTCTATAATAGTGCATTTGAAAGAGTTTGTGCTCTATTGGGCGTGTACCTATTTGGTTTTCTCTTGTTGAAACTAGATCCACATATTACCCTCTTGAGCATTTCAATCATACCTATTGGTGATTATGCTCTATTATTGGGATTGAATCGCTAAATATATGGTGGTCTTTCATGCCTGAATTGATGTTCGTAATGTTCTAATTTAGAATGCAATATCATTTAAAAAAAAGTTGGAATTATAATAACAGCCATCTTTTAAGATTCATATTTTATAATAACCATATATATTTATTTGTGGCATAACTTAACATGTAATATAAATGATAGTATGGTATAAACTTTTTCAAGTATGACGTAAATAAACACAACTTTCAAAAGTGTGACACAATATGTAAAAAGTTCTTTGATTTTCTAGGTAACTACTGAGTTAATCTTTGCATCAAGTGATTTAAACCTAAGCCCCTCTTTATCTCTGTCTTTTCTTTTTTGAATAAATAAAGACAAAGGCTAAGCCAAGCTTATTTAGCAGTTTTTTCAGGATTAATTTTAAGAACACCCTCTAGACTTTGTACCCCAATTCAAGTGCCCCCTGAGCTTTCGAAAGCATTCTAATCACCCCCTAAAATATACAAAAGCTTCATCAAACCTCCTCCGGTCCATAGCCGTCTATTATACTAATAGAAATGTTGAGCTGGCTTAAATTTACAGCTTAATCAAGGGTAAATTAGTAAAAACGCAATGGCATGGGGGAAAAAATGAAGAAGGAAAAAAACTGTCTGGTTCAACGAGGGCATAGACTTGGCAATAATATTTTAACAGATACATAACAAAAAAAAAAAAAAAATCATCATCTTCATCCATATTGTTGGAGCCCCTTGAAATTCGCGGATCAATCTAGCTGAGATGGCCTCAACCTTCATCATCTTTTTGAAAATTTCATAAAGTAAGAAAAAAAGCTAAAATAGAGATTAAACAAAAAGCATTCTTTAGAAAAAAAAAGAAAGAAAGGCTACCCATTAACACAAACCATTCCTATCTTTATCCTCACATCCAAACAACCCTCTCCACTCTCTTAGCACCACAGTCACAAAATCAACTATGGAATCCACTCCATTCAACAACAAGATTATAGCTCCCAAACCCATTTTTTGTGATAATAACATGAGCCACTCCATTCACAACTTAAGTATATTTCCAAAACCACATGTGCAATCATAACTTTGGCCTCCATGTTGATTAAATGAACTGCTCCTTAGTCAACAAAACAAGGACAAGACCAATTATTCCCGAAATCAGGGGAAGAGATGGTAAGAAATGACCCCTTTTAGTGTTTAGGAAGGAAAGGATATTAATTTTGGGTAAATGTATCTTAATCTATAAATTGAAGCCAGCTCATAGTTCTGTCGGTAAAATACACGGTTGTGAACTAAAAGAGGTTTAGTGAAGCTTTTTAGGGTGTTCGACGTGGTAATAGAAATTATTGGTTAGAATTGTTTTTACTGTAGCAGTGAAAGTTTTATACTGTAGTAACTTTTTTTTTCTTTTTTACTGTAGCACATGAGAGCTTTGTACTGTTCATAACTGAATTAGTAATATAAACTACCTTCCGTCAAAACCCTTATTTCAAGGGAAGATTTGAATGCTTTTGAAAGTTCAGGCATATTGAATTATGGAACACAATTTAAGGGTTATACTTAAATTTTAAAGAAGTGACCTCATCAAGCGGCACTTTTGGCTCTTTGTAAATGTCGCATTATGTGGCTTGCGAGGCTGACCAATTACTCTACCGCGTAGCATATCCCTGCCGAACGTACTCGTTAACTTCACACCTAAACGACTATTAACGATTATTCTTTGCTCTCTTCCCTATGAAATTCTTCCATGATCTTCGTTCAAAAGAAAACGAAAAAAAAAAA